>ML106226.1:675339-690160 GCA_003697995.1 Taxidea taxus jeffersonii | reverse complement strand
CCCCCCCCATTTTTGATGTGAAAAAATAATACCACATAGGGCTGTTGTGGGAATCATATGATGTGGAAGGTGCCTAGCACAGTGCCTGACATCTTATAAATAACAACCATTATTATCATCGAGAACAAAATGGTCTTATTTTCTCCAGGGTAGAGGTAAGGAAGCCTCTGGGTAAAGGTGGTGTGTGTTCCTCGGGGATCAAATTTATTTCTTGGTAAACAATAGAAATATGGTATATTAAAATCCAGATTCCGTTGAAGCTCTCCCGCACGTTTTTGAATTTTGAATGGAAAGCATGTCTTGAAGAAAATCTAAACTTCAGAAACCTGGCTTTATCACTTTGTATCCTATCCTTTCTGGCAGCCCCACCCCTGAGCATCGTGTCCCTCCCACTTGCCCTTACTCATACCTCATAGGAGCAATGTGGGAAGCACCAGAAAGGAGGACTCTGACCAGTGGGTGAAAGCTGTAAGTAGGCAGATTATGGCAGAGCTGGATGTCACTTTCTAACAATTAGAGAGAGGGGCTCTGTGGTAATGGGGAGCCTGCCGGAGATGTCATAAGTGGGGTTTGTGGGAGGTCGGTAGGAGGTGGTTACTCCCACATCCTTCCCAACCATGACAGCCTTCCAGGTAGGATTCTTACCCATTCAGCTCCCCACCCCCACTTCCCCACCCCCCACCCACCCCCAGCAGCTCTGCAGATAACACTGATGCCTATTTAAATGAGTGAAAGAATGAGTAAGTGAATGAATGATGAGCAGCTGCCCTTTGATTCTCTACCCCCAGGCCACTGTACGGTTCTATACCCGCCATCACTGAGCACCCTAACTCCACTCAGACTTTCAGTAGCACCCTCACCTTCTGGTTGGGATTATGCAAGTAACAGAGCTGCAAGTAACAGAAAACCAGCCTTGAACTAGGAGGAGCTTATTCACCTGACAAAACAAGGAGTCTTGTTCTTTCCCTCACGGTTGCTTAATGGCTGCGGAGTTCCGGCGATCACATCATCCTGGCATTTGAGGGCAGAAGAGCAAGGACAGGGGGAGAGTCCTGCCAACAGATACCGGCTTCTGCCTCCGTGTCACTTCTCCATGGCTCTTGACACACCATCCCAAACTGAGACATCAGCAACCACCATTTATTTGACTCAGGTCTATGTGGGGAGGCAGCTGGGGCAGGCTCGGATGGGCACAGGTTTTCTCTGTGGGTTTCCTCATGGGTCAGCAGGGTGGGTCAGCCTCTGAAGGGGACACTGGACCATGTGCCTGTCAGGCTCCCCTGAGCTTGTCCTGCCCGGCCACCCAGCAGCATTTCCAGGAGAAGGCAGAAGCCACTTCAGGACCCGTCCATCACTTTGGCCCCTCTGTGGGCCAAAGCAAGTGACAAGGCCAGTTCAGCACCAAGAGCTAGAAAAACAGAGGCCGCCCCCTCATGGGAATGACTGCAGAGTTGCAAAGCACAGAGATGTGCTTCCACAGAGGGCCAGAGAAGGGAGCCCATTCATTAAGGGCAGACTCATTAGCCAGAACTGAAACTGGCAAAGCGCCTTCCTTCCTGCCTCTCCCCTCCCTCTTCCCCTTCTCTTTCTTCCCTCTAAGCTTTACCAGACCCTGTCATAATGACAAGCCAGGGAAAAGGGGGGCTGGGAAAGAGCGCTGGGATAAAGCACTTTGCAGTACCCATTGTATCGTTGAACCCCCTCCTTGACTTTGTTAATAAAGTTCTTCTTGGACCCGCATTCCTATTAGACTGTCAGAAACCTCAGCCCCAGTGAATTCCTGTGGATATACCCCTAGAAGCCTTCATTTTGGCCCAGGCAGCCCGCAAAACGGGTTCCTGTTGAGGTGTTAAGGGAGGGAGAGTGACACAGACAATAGGCCTCTTTTCTTCCCACTGCCCCTCCCAGCCATTGAAATGTCAGTCAGCACTAATTCTTGCAAAGTATCTACGAGTACAGAAGGGCCACCTTCCCCGCTGTGTTCCTCGCTCTCCCTAGGAACATACTCTGATAAGGTATGAAAGGAGACCTTCAAAAACCCGCATATAATAATATGTCTCCCTAAGGATTTTTACTTGAAAGCCAAATGATTTGTAAATGGCATGTAGGTAAATAATCAGTCTGGATACAGAAACTTGCTGGCTACATTGGCATTTCAGGGACTATATATGTGTGTGTGTGTGTGTGTGCGTGTGTGTGTGTATACCCACACACGCACACACACACTCTGAAGATAAAGAAGGCTTCTGTTCACAAAGGAAAAAAATTAATAACCTCATGATCTGAAGTTTATAAAATCATAGTGAGCATTTCTTGTGTATTTATTATGTACCGGGTCAGGTGCTAAGCATTGGCAGAATCTTTTTTTTAAAAGATTTTATTTATTTATTTACTTGACACAGAGAGAGAAAGAGAGAGCACAAGCAGGGGGAGCAGCAGGCAGAAGCAGAAGGAGAAGCAGGCTCCCCACTGAGCAGGGATGGATGCAGGGCTCGATCCCAGGACCCTGGGATCATGACCTGAGCCTAAGGCAGACACTTCACCGACTGAGCCACCCAGGCGCCCCGCAATGATATCCCGGTTTACTTTTCAAACTCTCTAATGAAGTAGGAAATATCGCTGTGTTTACATAGGAGGTGTCCGAGGTACAGATCCAGAAGATATGTATTCCAAGATCACTTTGGAAGAATCAGGATTCAGTTTCATCTCTGTCTGACCACGAGCCCTTATTTCTAACCAGGAGAACACACCTTGTTCTATTTATTTATAATCCGTGGTGCAAAAGTAATTAGAGTAAGCCTAGAAAAGAATTCTTGCTTCCTAAGTATCCACTGACAGTCTTGACTGATGGAGCCCTGTGCCTGTGTGAGAGCCAAGACACTCAAAATTCAAACAAATGCTTAAGTTACTCAGGGCTCCAATGACCATGGTGCTGTTCAGCAGATGAGAATATATTACTTAAGATGGATGATTATTGATAATTGTAAAAGGTGTAAACAAGATCTTTATTAATGAAGCCGTTCATTAGCTATGCCAGTTTTGCATATCAATCTACAGTTATAGGTCAGGTGCTTGTGGCGGATTTTGCTATTGTTTACTGCTTGGTTTTTGTCTCTGTGCCACAAGGTTTTGGTGTCCTCCAACCGATTAGTGTTTCCCAAACCGTGTTCCACAGAATATTACCTTTATGATGTGTTTGTAGGAGTCCCATGAACAAAAAAAAAGGTCCCACAGCCAAATAAATTTATAAAAGGTAGGACTCGTTAACATTTAAAGTTTATTGCTTTACTGCATGACTTATCAGAGCCTTTTGGATAGTGCAGTCCGCATCATGGCCCTCCGAGATGGCAGTAAACTTGGCTTGGTTGGCCATACCTATTGGATGATGGGAAATATTGTTTGATTGCAGATCAGTCTGATCTTGTTGGTTGGAGTTCATAAATGAGAGCAGACCTGTAGAGATCTCCAGTCCCACTCATGCGTACCATGTCTCATGTGTTTTAAAATTATTTTCTTCCCAGCCTTCTAAAAATTCTTTTCAGTTTGAATGAAAATTACTTTGCTTTTAGATTCAGGACTTCCAGGGGCAGCTGGCTGGCTCAGTTGGAAAAGCATGTGACTCTTTCTCTTGGGGTTGTCAGCTCCAGCCCAACAGGGGTTACAGAGATTACTTAAATAAACAGAGATTTAGGACGTCCCATGTTTGTTTACCTAAAGAAACATAATTTATGTGTTAGCTTTTTTTTTTAAGATTTTATTTATTTACTTGACAGACAGAGATCACAAGTAGGCAGAGTGGCAGGCAGAGGGGGCGGGGAAGCAGGCGCCCTCTGAGCAGAGAGCCTCATGCGGGGCTTGATCCCAGGACCCTGGGATCATGACCTGAGCTGAAGGCAGAGGCTTTAACCCACTGAGCCACCCAGGCGCCCCTATGTGTTAGCTTTTAAAGACCAAAGCACATTTATTTGGCTGTTTGTGTATACTGATTACGTACAAAAGTGTGATGTCTCCTTGCTTAGACATCACTTCACGTTTCTGGTGCCAAATTTGAGAAAGAAAACTGAACTGGAGGGAGGAAATTACCGTTTCTGGAGGGATTGTCTTGTTTAAGTCCTTCTTATGTCTGACTTAACCCTTTCAGAAGCCCTGGCAGTGGGTCTTTGTGTTTTCACTTTGCAACTACAAAATTCGCATCTCAGAGATACCAAAGTATTTAAGCTTACACAGATAGTAAGCATAAGATTCGGGATGTGAACCCAAATCTATCTGACCCTACAATGTGTAATCCACTTCTTTTTTTTTTAGAGAGAGTGAGAGAGCATGAGAGGGGAGAGAAGGTCAGAGGGAGAAGCAGACTCCTCATGGAGCTGGGAGCCTGATGCGGGACTCGATCCCAGGACTGCGGGATCATGACCTGAGCAGAAGGCAGTCGCCCAACCAACCGGGCCATCCAGGCGCACCTGTAATCCACTTCTTAAGCAAAACAAAAACAAAAACAAAAAACAAAAGCCACCAACCCAAAAGAATGAAAATAAAATGATAAGAAAACTACCACTTGGAAACAAGTGGTTTGATTGACAAAGGGATAGTGATAATAGCAACAATTGCTATCATTTTACCTCTATAGGACTGAAGAGGCTAAAAGGGAAAATAACCGGTATCTATTCAACCAGAAGGAGTAAGAAACTCATCTAGTCTGTTCACGAGATTTGAAAATTAAGGACTGGTCCTTATAGCTTGATTGGGATTATTTTCAGAAAGATCATACTATTAATTAAGAAATAGGTAATAAGGGGCACCTGGGTGGCTCTGTCAGTGAATCGTCTGCCTTCGGCTCAGGTGATGATCCCAGGGTCCTGGGATCGAGCCCCGAGTCGGGCTCCCTGCTCAGCGGGAGTCTGCTTCCTGCCCCCCAATCCCTGCCTCTTTGCCTACTTGTGATCTCTGTCTGTCGAATAAATAAATAAAATCTTTTAAAAAAGAGGTGGTAAAATGCTTACCTGTATTGGCAGGAAGAGATGGTTTATTCAAAAAATATGAAGTAGACGGAAGTAGTTGGCTACAATATTGAGTAATTAGAGCCTGGAACTTCTGATTGCAGGATTGTGTAAAATGATGGTGCTTATCACAACATGACCTTTGGTACCATCTGATGGCCAAGTCATTCAGTGAAATGGCACTGCAGGTTCACCTTGAGACATGGACAGAACAGTGAGATACCCTTGGCCTTTTGTAGACAGGGCCCACTTCGGAGATGTTACCTTTGCTCTTATCAGGACTTAGCTAGGATACTTCATATCATATCATATCATAGAACTTTTAGAAGTCGAGCTAGAGTGAGGGTCTTTTTGGAAGCAACACAACAGATCAGTAGCTGGGATGGATGTTCCCATCTGAATAAACCCAGAATCTATCATTCAATCAGGTCTAGGACTTAGCTTGGTCATTTTTAAGGGGAGGGTGACAAGGGGAAAGACTTGAGGAACAAACATCAGCGTGCCTTCCCTATCTTGTGAGCCGGGGGTTCAGGTTGAATATAAGCCACATATGGCCTCCACCTTGAAAACAAGCCAAATGTCTTCCAAATATAGGAAATAGGACTGAATATGTCACCATATCATAAAAGAAAGGGAAATATATTTTGGTTCTTTATGCTCTGTAATAGTGCTTTTTTCTTTCTCTCTCTCTCTTAAATCATTGTGATAGAGATTTTTTAAAAAATCTCTGAATGTCTTGGTGTGCAGGTGATGATGGTACATCATTTGTACCCTCTCTACTTGGCTGGAATCTGCTCTCTCAGTGTCATCTCATGGTGGATATTTTATTAGTAACGTTCTTGGGGCACCTGGGTGGCTCAGTTGGTTGAGCGTCTGGCTCTTGGTTTCTGCTCAGGTCATGATTTCAGGGTCGTGAGATTGATCCCCCACTTGGGTTCCATGCTCAGATTTTCTCCCTCTGCTTAAGACTTTCTCCCTCTGCCCCTCCCCCTGTGTGCTTTCTCCCAAATAAGAAGTCAATAAATCTTTATGATTTATCATCCTTCTTGGTTCTATCTTATTGTATAAGAGACCTCTGTTACACATTCCCCCCACACCCCTTCTTAGCCATCCCCATCCTGCCCCGCAAAACACACACACACACACACACACACACACACACACACACACACACTCTTTGGCTTGATTCCTGGTTTCATCACTGAACAGCTATGCGATGTCTCTTAACATCTTGGAGGCTATTTCCTCATATACCAAAGAGAAGCAATAACTTCTCTGCCCACGTCATGTTGCGAACTGAAATGTGGTATCTAAATATAAGTTTGTTGTTGTGACTATTACTGCCCTGTGCCCACCTTTCCCAGGGGAGCATCAGCATGTCCCTGGTTGAAGCTGTCCATCATTGCATGGTGTTTCTGGTCAGTGGAGAGCACTTCATTTCTATTGCACTTTCATCTGCTCCATGGCTGCTACTAATTGGGGACCCACCTGTCTTTCCATTTCTCTGCTCACCTGGCTTTTCTTCTGTCTTCCTGGGAGATGGGAGGCTGCCAAGAACGTCAAGGGATGCGAGTAAGCTGCAAGGTTTAACAAGAAGTGAGGGCAGGAAAGGCAGGAACTAAGAGAGACGTACTGTTAGGACAATTTGGAAGGTGCTGGGATAATTTCAGAACAGATACTCCATTGCTATCATAAATTCACTTAATAGATGTGATCAGATCACTATTAGAGTCAGAGGACCTCGAGTGAACCATTAGGGATTTGGGGCTAGGTGCAGACATTTCCATGCGGCTGTTGAAAACACCAGGTCCACATTTCTTCAATTCTTCAAACACTACCAAGAGATTTCGTACTCCTATGCCAAAACCACCTGCTAAATCGAGTACCAAAATAGTAACCTATAAATGTAACTAAACACAAGCATTGCTTTGGAGGGAGGGGGCATAGAGGAATAAACACGACCTGGGGCTGGAATTCAGGTGTGCCTTTATCTGACACTTCTGCCGCCTTCCCCTGGGTGACCTTAAACAGCAATAACAATCATCCAGCAAGCTTCAGAGTGGAACACACCTTCATGGTCATCATCCCGTGGTTCAGCTGGTGACTTAAAACAAGCACATGGAATCCCACTGGGCCCAAGTGCTGCCCCGTCAGGACAGCTCCGAGTAAACCATCGACACTTGGGATCTCCATTGGTTCCCATACGTGTAATAGGGTCAGTGAGGCATGAGCATATGGTTATTCTGAGGGTGAACTATGACCACGTGGCTAGAAGTGCTTTGCAGAATCCAAAGATTATGTAGCAGTTTGTGGGATTTTAGAAGCAAGGGAGGAGGTTTTGGACCTTCCACTTATAGGTTTTGGGCTGAAAGCAGTGGGAACGAAGTCTGTAAGTTAAACAGATAAGGAGCATATTTGGAGTTATAGCACATAGTTCACGGGCTGAAGAGCAAAGCTGAAGATCTGAGCTCAAAAACTATCCAGGAATCATTGACAAGTGGGGGGGGGGGCAGAGCTACAGCTGTAACACGCCCCATTGGAAGAGAATGATTGGGCATGGTTCTTGTCACAGCTGGACCCATCGGCACCTTCACTAGCCCTAGGAGGAGTTGATGCTGCCACTACCCAAATTAATCCTACATGGTCACTTGCCTTATTGCATCATAGTAGGAGGAAGCAAGATTCTGTCTCTTACTTCTCTTGGGAACTCCCCCACTTGGGAGTGGTGTTCAGAAGTCCATTTCGGGCACGTTTTTTTAAAGAACCCACTCAGAGCCTACAGATGATTGCTAGCTGGTCTAAATCCCATGTCTCTGCCTTCCTAATTGCCTAGACCTTTTCACCATTTTACGTTCCCTCATGTCAATGCGTTCAGTCTTTTTAACAAATATCGACTCTCTCCCCTATAGCAGGCATGGCGGGGGATTCCTCCAGCTCTCCAATTTTAAGATTTTATGATTGTTTCCATGTAGCATTTTCCTGGGGATAAAGCCCTATGTTAAGAACACTGTTTCCACAATGAAATTTTAGAGAGCCTCCAATTTAAAATGAAGATTACTATCAGAAGTATCCTGCAGATTCAGCAGAGAGGCATGGCTGGAAAAGATAATTTTCTCAACAAAAAGAAGGAGGAAATAACAGCACCAAGGGGATTTCTCAGGTCCCATTCGTGTCTACTGTTAAACTTTATTATATAAACCAAAGGAGGGGTTGTACAAGTCAAGGACATATAGCCCACAGCATCAATCTGGAAGTTGGCTTGCCTGGATCTTCTACTACAAGCTATTTCCACACACCCTCTCCACTTTGCATGTGTCCAGGACCAAGATACAATATGGTCATGGGGTAGAAAGAACAGAAGCTTGGAGAGACTGTTCAAGGCTGATGTCCATATAAAAACAATGGAAGGAATGCACCTTTTTCTCAAAGAGGCTCTCTGCCTTTTCCCAATTGTTGCTGGTCAGATACAGTGGGGCCACAGATTCTGTAAGATGGCAAATAAGTACCTCAGCCTGACTTCCCTAGACAAGAGAGCTTAGGGCATATTCTTAGGTGTTAACAGTATATGGAGGAGTCCAGTTCCAGCGACAGGGGGCGTAGGGGATAAATGGGAGTGTGGAAAAAACAGAAGTGACTCTGGAAAGGCAGGAAAGCAAATGTAAGGTTATATCATGGCTTTGTGAACAAGCACAGTAGATTGCTTGGTCTCTCCAGATGTCTTTAGAGAGGCTGCCTAATACCACTGCATGTTTTAATAATCCATCTTGAAGGAAGAAGGGAGAAGAATTATGTATCTCTGGTCTCTCTTTCGCCCAAGTTGTCCCATGCAGTATCAACTCTCCTGCATTTGGGAGTTGACCTCCTAGGCCCTTCAGCAGACACCTAGGAAACCAGCTCTCTGGAGAGCAATATCCATGGCACAAGCCACAATACTCAGGCTGAGCCTGTGGTAGAAGCAAGCGATTGGCACTCCCTATCTATTCACCTGCAGCCTCACTGGAAGCCTGCTGGATGGGACATTGCATGTGTCAAAGAGCCCCCCAGTGTCTCTCATGCCTCAGTAGCAATAGGAAAACCCAGGAATTAGAGGCAAGAGGTCTGCACATCAAGGCACAAGATGTGCCTCTTAGTGATATGAGGAATCCAGAGCAATCAGTAGAGAGACCACAATCCGCTAAGCCAGTGGCATGCCACAAAGGAGGACACAGAGATGGACATTCCTTTTGCACCTACAAGAATGCATTTGGGCCAGGAGATCTTCACGGAGGCTCACAAGTACCATCAATGGAAAGACACGGCCAAGGGTATCCAGAGAGGTCAATACACCAGGTTATGTATGCTAAGATAACCTTACACTATGCCTTCTAAAAATTTCTGGATGAAATACAAATAAATTACAATGTATGGCTGGATTCAAAAGACAGGGAAATCCCTACTTCCAGGCAAAAAGAGGAAATTAAAACCATATTGGTAAATGTGTGGACTGGTTTTGCAGCCTACTCTTGGAAGGTGGAAAAGAGTGCTTTTCTTATGCCAGTAACCTATGGGACTTAATTTTCTTTTCCTCCTACACAGAAAAAGGACACAAAACCTTAGGCCTGAGCAAAATGGGAAACATAGAATAAGAACCTCAAAGGATTACATCCATACTACACCTAATATATACACCTAACACACACACACACACACACACACACACACACACACACACACAATGGATCCACATGATGATGGATATACATATCATCATATACACCATCATCACAGGGCAGTGACAAGGAAGCTTTTCTTTCACCATGTGCATCTGGTTGGGCAAAAACGTTTCTTCTGAAAAATCAAAACCAGGACTGCATTTCTTAGAGGTCTGAAGTCTGATTTTATATTGCTGGACAGTTATAGGGAACCACCAAGGTGAAACTACATCATAAAACAGAAAATCTTGGGCATCTTGGTGGCTCAGTTAGTTAAGTGTCCAACTCTTGATTCTGGCTCAGGTCACAATCTCAGGGTCATGAGATTGAGCCCTGTGTCAGGCTCTATGCTCAGCGTGGAGTCTGCTTGAAGTTCTCTCTCCCCCGCCTTCTGCCTCATTCCCCTGCATTCTCTCCACTCTCTCCAAAGTAAATAAATTTTTCTAAAAATAAAAATTAAATAAACAAAAATTGATCCTGAGACAATGATACAACTAGAGTGTTCAATATAAGCATAAACAGAAATATAGGGGAAAGGCAAACCATGAGATTTCTGAAGGAAAAAGGAAAAAGTTCACCATATAGCCAAAGTATCTGATAATTAGACTTCCAGAACCCAAATAGGGCAATTTGAAAAAGTAAATATAATAAAGTGTCCTTAAAATTATTGAAAATATAAACAGGATTTATCCTACTAACAAGAGATTAAATCTTACTGAAAAAGGAAAAATTTGCTTTGAAAAAGAACCAACTACAAAACTTCTAGATGTGGAAAAAGTCACAACTGAAATGAAAACAAAGTGGCGAGGTTAAATAATAGATCAAACACCACCAAAGAGAGAATTAGTAAATAGGAAATCATTTCAAAGAAGTATACAGAATGCTGAGCAGAGAGAAAAGTATACAAAGAAAGAATTAGGCTGAATAGTTTAAAATCTGCAAATCCCCCATATAACTAATATTTTCTATGTTCCAGAAGGAAAAGATACATAGAAAATAGGAGAGAAACAATATTTGAACAGATAATGATAAAATGTTTTCCAACATTCATGAATGACTTGAATCCATGGATTCGAAAAACATAGTGACTTTCAAGCAAGCGAAATAAGCAAAACCCCAAATTTCAGGTCACATTTTAAAGTAGATAGAAATTAACGACAGGTCCCTTACACAGAACAAACTTGAACTGGCAGAAGACTTCTCAATATTTATAATTATGCCAGGCAACACTGTGATGACACTATCACAATCTGTTTGAGAGTCTATAACCAGCTAAACTGTCATTCAGGAGGTAAGACAAAATAAATACATTTTTGCACAAATAAAGACTAAGGAATCTACCTCCATCAACATTAATACATCTTAAAACATAATACTAAATGAGAAAAGCAAGCTCCAACAGGATATGTAGAACATTATCGACATAAAATTATGAAGCCCAACAGTGAAGTATCTACTATTCTTTTATATTTATTCTTGTATTTAGAATACAAAGCAATGTAGAGGGAAAACAACCACATTTGAGATAGTAGTTATGGAGAAGTGGGATAGAAAGAAAGCAGAAGGGATGGGAAAGGGAGTAGGTCTTCAGCTACAACATCAGTATCTTACCTCTTTCTCAGTAAGAGAAAAATCTGGAGTTAAAAAGGCAAAGTAATAATATTTTAAAAATCTAGGTGGTGACACATCGTGTCTGCCATTTTATTTCTGTACTTTCTATGTGCTTGAACTACTTCAAAATAAACCTTTTTAAGGAAAGGCATCTATATCAAAAGAAAAGAATCCACATCCACTAGGACAGAGAAGGAAGGAAAGGAGAAATAGGGAGGAGGAAGAAAGAGGTGGCTCACCTTGGTCAGCTCTTGACAGTGACTGGAAACATACTCATCCTTGTAGACAGTGGGAGTCCACTCCAGTCTAAGTGGGAAGAAGTGATGATGCCTTTGGACCTTTGGAATTCTCTCTCTTCCCTTTCCTCTCCTTCTGCCCCTCCCCTGCCACTCATGAGCTCATGTGCTTGTGCTCTCTCTCTAAAAAAGATAGTAAATAAGTGGAAAGAGGTGAAAAAGAGAACTGGATGTTAAATCTGGGTCCTTCCTTCGTTTCTGCTACCGAGTAACTATGTGTACACAAGCACAGACATCCCCACTCTGACTCTGTTTCCTCATCTTTTAATCAATGGGGTTGGAGCTGTCAATCAACAAGATCCTTTCCATTTCCAGCATTCTTTTGTTCTACTTCCTTTGACTTTTCAGATGGCCACATTTTAGGGCATAAAAATGGCTTTCGCTAATGCAGCTGTATTAGTGAGGATTCCTTTGTTTTCAAGTGACAGAGAATTCAGTCCAAACTGGCTTAGGAACAGTGAAAAATTGTTGGTTTGTGTAAGATGAAAAACTCAGGGCTAGGTCTAGCTTGAGGCACAGCTAGACTGGGAGCTCAAAAATACTATCATATGCCCCAGGTTTGTGTTTTACTTTTTTTCTTTTAATCTTCATTGGCTTTCGTTATGTTGGCTTCCTTCTCAGGCATCACGTGGTAGACCAGATGGTGGTTGTAGCCAGATGGCGACAGCAGCACCAGCCTTTAAATCCTCTACTTTTCCTGTTCTGCAAGAGAAGCAAAATCTCCTTCCCTGAAGCCCCAGTGAAATACTCATTGTGTCTCATTAGCTCTGATAGAGTTCTGAGCCCAACATGGAGCCAGTCATCATAGACAGGGTAGGGGTAGGGGCCTACATGCTGAACTACTTGAGGTGAACAAGCTCCCACTGTGGAATGGGCACAGCTTTGCCTCAGCCACACAGATGGGGAGTAAGGGAGGATATCAGTCCCCAGACAGAAACCAGGATGCGGTTACCACAAGAAGAAGACTGGCTATCGGATGGCCAAACCATATGTCCACCAACACCCACAAAATGACAGGAGTGATTTCCCAGTAAGGAGGGTCTTAAGAATATTAAGTATCGGGGCACCTGGGTGGCTCAGTGGGTTAAGCTGCTGCCTTCGGCTCAGGTCATGATCTCAGGGTCCTGGGATCGAGTCCCACGTGGGCTCTCTGCTCGGCTGGGAGCCTGCTTCCCCCTCTCTCTCTCTGCCTGCCTCTCTGCCTACTTGTGATCTCTCTATCTGTCAAATAAATAAATAAAATCTTTAAAAAAAATGTTAAGTCTCATTGTATCCAGAATGACAAAGAGCCAGAGAGAAATCTTAAAAGTGTGGGCCATTCAAAGCCCAAAGGGCTGTGTGAGCACAAATACAGTATTCATGATGAAGGCAGAGAGGCTTCTTCCACTCAAATATGGAGTCACATGAGTTCTAAGTAGAATGAAAGAATGGTATCATGGGAAATAATGGGCAGAAGACATTCCCCGATGGTAAAAAAAAAAAAAAGAAAAAAGAAAGAAAGAAAGTTTAAGGGGAGGTTATATGGATTTGTGGAAGATAGAGCATGACATCTTACCAAGAGAGGATTGGGGAGCTGTGTGCAGCTCTGGAGAATGATACTGTGTAAGACAGGGTAACAACT
This sequence comes from Taxidea taxus jeffersonii, assembly GCA_003697995.1. Classification (NCBI taxonomy): domain Eukaryota; kingdom Metazoa; phylum Chordata; class Mammalia; order Carnivora; family Mustelidae; genus Taxidea; species Taxidea taxus. The sequence continues at coordinate 676,944 of ML106226.1, read as the reverse complement.
CTGCCCATGGTGCCACGTTCAGAAAAAGAACATGTGGGTCATCTGCTTGGCTCAGTCAGTTAAGCATCTGCCTTTGGCTCAGGTCTTGATCCTGGGGTCCTGGGATTGAGTCCTGTGTTGGGCTCCCTGCTCAGTAGGGAGCCTGCTTCTGCTACTCCCTCTCTCCCTACCCCCTGCTCGTGCTCTCTCTGTTTCTCACTCTCTCAAAAAAATAAATTAAAAAAGAAGAAGAAGAACATGGGATTCTGTAAATCATTTATCTTCATAGAACTGCAAGAAAATGTTGTATTTATTCTTGAGCCCCTCTCCAAACTTAATAAACCTCAAGTAGATCCATCTTAATAATTCAGAATAAAAATAGGTATGTTTACACCTAATGGGTGCACAGGAAACATCTTCCAGCTGTGATTCCCACAGAGTCCAATAACTCTGGAAATGGGGAAAGTAATACATGGAGAGGTGGGGAGGACTGGGGAAGCATTTCCCTATCCTTCCATCCTTATCTGTTGACCTAGATATCCCAGATCCTCCACCTTCATCTTTTTACCAGCTCCAGCTTCCTCTCCCATGTTCCTTGGGTCCAGAAAACAACCCCAAAAACTGCACTGCAGTCCCTCCCGTGTCAACCCTGTGGCAGCTACAAAGATTTTACCAGAAGCAGCTTGGCAGTCTGTGTCAGGAATGCACTCAAGAGCCCTGTGCAAAAAAAAGCCTTCCCTGAGTCATCTTCTGGTTGCCCTTTGGTCAAAATACCGAGATGAACCCCTCACTTACTCACTTTCTTCTGCCCATTCCCAGGACACCCTCAAGGCTGCATCATCATGTTCCATCCCAACCCAGGCCTCAGTGTTCAGAGTGAAGCATCTTCAAGTTGGTTGGCTAATTAGCGAAATCATCCATCATTCAATTATTCCCCCAAATTTTCCGAACAACCTGCCTTTCATGAGTTACATTCCTGACCTCACTGATGGGAATTCTTCCATGAAAGGACTCCCTTCACAGCAGAGGTGGGTGGTCCAAGGGCCAACAGGAGGGGAGGAGAACAGAGGACCCCAGCCTACCTCATAAGTGAAGTGAAATAAGACCCCCATATGCCATGTCCTGCCATCTGTTCACAGCTCTCTGTCTTGGGTGGTGCGAGAGGGAGCAGCCCATTCAGTTGAGCTGAACTGGGGCCATTATTGGCCTGGTTGTTCCTCAGTTTACTGCCTTAGATTGAGTGTAATGGCAGAGACTGGAGAGACTATCAGATAGCTGCTCACCAGATACAAACACTCTACCTGTCAAGTGAGGCATGAAGTCTGTAGTTAATGGTAGCTAACCATCTCCCAGCAGCTACACTGTGCTCTGTTCGTGTAATATTTCATTTTACCTTCAGAAACCTTTGACTGCTATTTTATCCTCCTTTTACTCTTAGGAAAATGGAAGCATAGAGAGGTGGAATAATGTTCCCAAAGGCACAGAGTTAATAAGTGGTGGGACTGGGACACCTGGGTGGCTCAGTGAGTTAAGCCTCTGCCTTTGGCTCAGGTCATGATCTCAGGGTCCTGGGATTGAGCCCCACATTGAGCTCTCTGCTCAGCGGGGAGCCTGCTCCCCCCCCCC
>ML106226.1:460026-674939 GCA_003697995.1 Taxidea taxus jeffersonii | reverse complement strand
CCCCCCCCCCACCTCTCTGCCTGCCTCTCTGCCTACCTGTGATCTCTGTCTGCCAAATAAATAAATAAAATCTTTAAAAAAAAATAAGTGGTGGGACTGAGCTTGAGGACAGGTAATGGGATTTTACCTACCCCAGCAGCACACTGTCTCCTGATGAAAGAACTGTAACAGGGGTGGGAAACACAGGTGTGTTCAGTCCTTTGAAACAACCGAGGCAGAGTTAATCAACCCTAAGAAAGTCTGGGGTCAAAGAAGGCACAGGTGTATTGTAAAACAGCCCACTCGGAAAGTGGCCAGGAGGGATTTAATGAGAGAACTGGCCCTGCTTAAAAGAGGGGAGGCTGAGTATGGGGACTGGGTAGTGGCAGTGAGATTGTCTCTAGAAAGAAGGTATATATTCTACCCATTCACGGTGGCTCCACCCAGCAGAATACTGGGATTTGTATCTGCTGCCCATGGCTGTGTAACAAATGATCCCTGAACTTGTTGGCTTAAAACAAAACACATCAATTACCCCACAGTTGCTGGGGATCAGAATGCATGTGTGGCTGTCCCTGTGTGCCTCTAGGTAATAGTTTCCCCCAAGAATGAAATCCCAGGATTGGACAAAGCCACAGTCAACTTGAGGCTCGATGGGTGGACAACCCAATTCTAAGTTCACTCAGCATTTGTTGGCAGGATTTGGTTCCTTGGGGAGTGTTGTCCAGATGCCACCCTCTGGTCCTTGCCACTTGGGCTCCTCCCAACAGTAAGACAGCTTGCTTCATCAGAGAAGTCAAGAGAGAGGGTGACAAAAGTGACACCCATCGCTGTTGCAAGTCCCTGGGTCTGGCCCACATTCAAGGGGAGGTTGATCCCACCAGGGGATTGATATTGGGACAGAGAATCATGGGAGCCATGTCAGAGGGCTGCACCCCATGGGGGTCCAAGCCTAGCTGTCCAGTTGAATTTTGCCCATCAAAATGCAAATGCCCAGGGCACCTCAGTGGCTCAGTGGGTTAATCCTCTGCCTTCAGCTCAGGTCATGATCTCTGGGTCCTGGGATAGAGCCCCGCATTGGGCTCCCTGCTCAGTGGGGAGCCTGCTTCCCCCTCTCTCTCTGCCTACTTGTGATCTCTCTGTCAAATAAATAAATAAAATATTTTTTAAAAATGCAAATATCCCTCATAGAAACTGGGGGTGGGGGGTGGGTCAATAAATTAAGTTGTTATCTACATTTGCCCTTTAGGGTAAAAGTGATTATTTAGTCATGTCCTTCAAGATAAGTTACCTGTGTTTAGGGATTTGAATAAGAAAAAGAGGGAAGGGGGCTAATAATTATTGGTGCCCTATTGAATGAATCTGAGGCTCACAGACCTGGAATTTGCTTAAGGTCATGCAGCAAGGAAGGGACAGTTTACAACTGTAGTGGGTTCTTCCTGTCTCTAAAAGCTCATTTTCCCATTCATCATGGTCATTAGTGCTGTTTGTCAAGTGCCTCCATTCTGTCTACTCTGTGCCCAGCAGAAGACCATACTTTCTACTCTTCTTGTGATTGGGCAGGGCCAGGAGACGAATTCTGGTCCATATGTTGTGAGTAGACACGTCTTACTTCCAGGCCCAAGTGTTTGATTGCAAGACCCCTTGTGGTCTCTGTGTCACCAGCAAAGTTTGAGTCCCTGAGTGACTGAGGTGCAGACTTGCTCATGCCAACCCTTTATGAACCCACAATGGCCACCAACCCACAATGGCCAATAGCATGAAAAAGAAATAAACTCGTATTGTCAGGAGCCCCTGAGCTTTGGAGGGGGGGCGATTCAAACTCCCCTGACTGGTGTGTCTCTGAAGGAAAGATAAAGGAGCAGAGAGAAAGGGAGGTGTGGAGGCTGCCCTGAAAGGGTTCTGGCTTACAGCTGGTTGGTGTGAGGGCATGGTAGACACTCACCTTCACCTTGGTTACCTCTGCCCCATGGTGCCTGCCTCCGGCGGCCTTCTATTTCTGAACATAACTGGCTGGGGTCAAGACCAGAGGGACGGATTGCATGACTCATGGGCAAGATGAGAACCCTGCTGCCACCTCATTCACTCTGGATGCTCCTTCCTTTGGAAAAGCCAAAAGCACGAACAGAGTCGGGGCCCTGTTATCCCTTCCTGAGCCGGATCTAACACACACAGCTCAGCAAGGGGATTTTGAAAGAGGCTTAAGTGGAACAGCGTCCTTGTCACCGAGGGGCCTTGGTGGCAGGAGCGGGCATTTACTAAGCTGGTGTCTCCTCAGCCAGGCTGGGGACCAGTACCCATAAGGTTGGGTGTCAAGGTTGGGGACAACTTGGGGAGGGTCCCAGGCATAGATGAGTATGCATTACAAGCATCAGGAACCCGTGCATTCTTCCACTGGGAGGTGGGATTGGTTTAGGCTGCCTGGGTCTCTAACTCAGCAGTTCATTTCTCTACAGGTGCTTCTCCTCTGCCCCCCATACCACTGGTGAGGAGTTGCAGCCCTGGCTTGCCACTGCTCACACATACAAATCCTGGATGGACACAGGTCCCTTGGTAGGCTGCCCTGTCCACACAGATGACAGCAGAGACACCCCCCCTTTGTGGTTCTGTCCCATTAGCACACACCTCCCTGACCCCCTTTACATAGGTGTTGTGTCACTGCATCAGACTTTGCTCAAAGGTCAGAGGATATCAAGTGAGTCAGAGAAGTAGTGTGTTTGGTGATACACTGAGTCTCATTTTCTCTTTGAGGGGAAAAGCAACCTTCCCAAGTGAAAGACATTATGGACAGCATGGATTTCTAATTATGCCTCTTGGTTTTCAAGTTGAATATCATTTTGGAGGTGATTTCTTCTTCAAGCTTCCACCCTGTGAATTTGTGTCCATCCTTCAGGAAATCCCACTGTTGGGGTTGATCTCACCCAAATACTATCTATTTCCTCTTCCTCTCCATGCAACATCTCGTTTCCTTAAGCCTAAATTATTTGGTCTACAAACACATCATGACTTGGGGCCGGGACTCTAACACCTTCCAAATGGGATTTGGGTACTTTAAGTAAAACAAACAAACAACCAGAGTAACTCACCCTTGGCTTCCCCTGTGTCATCAATTTCCATCTATGATCCATTTGAAGAATTGCTTCTGTGGCCAAATACAGTGAAAACATCACTCATTTGGTAGATGGAGCAAACTGGTTTGACATACCTTGCCACTGAGGGTGCCCTTCAGGAATTCTGGGGCCCTAAAAGCAGATCTTCTTGTAAGAAAGAACGAAATGACCCAGGTCTAAGTTTCTCCATAAGGATGGACATTGAAAGGTCAGAGAAGAGAGGATAAATAAGAGCTCTGTGGTGGTGAGGGGATGGCTCATTGAGAAGACACTAAAAGAATGAGAAGCCATGTTAGGTTTCTGTGACTTCACATCTGTGCAGAGAGTGGGGTCTCCTGTTGGCCATGAACAATGCCCCAGGGACCGGAGGCAGGGTGGACACCAGCTCAGAGTCAGTGCAAAGGGAACCCTTAGGAGGACACCTCAAGCATCCAGTTATGTAACGTTCTGGTTTACTACCCTAATGTTCACACTCAGCCTACCTCTCTAAGAGTCCTATAGGAAAGGCTGAAGTTGAATGAATCACAGGGTTGGTGGACCCTAGGGCCACCACATCTGAAATAGATATTATCTGTGGACATCTATAGAGAACATTGTGTCTGTTACAGTGGTTTAGCTTCAAGCAAGGAAAAGATTGACCTGCCTAACCTACGTTGAGAAGGAGTTTATTGGAAGGACATCAGATAGGAAGAGAGAAAGCCACCCAAATGTCCATTAACTGGTGGATGGATAAATTAAATATACAATATCCATACAATGGAATAGTATTCAGCCGTGAAAGGAGTGAAGAACTGACAATAGTGACAAAGTTTAAAAACACAACTCAAAGTAAAAGAAGACCACATATTGTGTGATTCCATCCATAAGAAAGGTCCAGAAGAGGCCAATCTGTAGAGACAGAAAGTAGGGTAGTGCATGCTTATGGCTGGAGGGCTGGGGAGAAATGGGGAGTGATTGCTAATGGGTACAGTTTCTTTTTGCAATGATGAAAATGTTCTAAAATTGTGGTGATGGTTGCAGAATTCAGTGAATTTACTAAAAATCAGGGAGTTGTATATTGCAAATGGGTGAATTATCTAGTATGTGAATTATATCTCAATAAGGCTGTAATATATTTTTTAAAAGATGATATTCAGAAAACTTTAAAAAAGTAGAAAAGAGGAGGATGGAGATCCTAGCTGAGAAATACTCAGGACCCAAGACCCTTGAGCAGGTGCCTCTCATGGACTGAATGACCTTCAGCCACTCTTGTCCTTATGTTCGCTGACTCCACTCAAGACACAAAGGCCCAGGAGATCATCTTATTCCCTTGCTAAACAAGACTACATCCAATGGATGACATTGAATGGCTGGAAGGGAAATCAGGAGGCTGTAACCACAGATGGGAAAGTAGATGTGAGACCAGAAGCAGGTATGCACTCCCTTCAAGTGTGTCCAGAACCCAGTTTTATATATCATGAGAGATGCCTTGTTTTGGAAGTCTTTTGTCCAGTTACCTGCGTCCAGACTTAGCGCAGCACACATCTTCTTCCTCCCTCATTTCCTCACAAGTATTGGCAGCCATGTTTAATCCTCACACAGGCTGAACTTGGCCTGAGCCCCACAGCCATCTGACCACCCTTCTGCCATTCCTTGCCAGGTTAACAAGCATGGCAGTCCCATATTGTTTTAGCATAAGGCGGGAGTGTCGTAAGGCTCAGACAAATTCATTTTCACTTTCTTCAGTTGTGCCTTGTGTCACATCTAGAGTTTTCCACAGTGTAATTTTTCTGTAATGTTTAACTGGTACCTAGCCCCCACTATCTCCCACATTTCAGTTTCTTTCCAGCCTAACTCATCACTCTTGTCTCTCCTTATCTAGTTTATTCCAACAGTCTTTAACCTGAAATGAGAAGAAAGATTCGAGAGAGAGGAGAGGGGAAAGAGAACTTATCACCACATTTCTAAATCTCTTTCACAGATTTTAAAGATTGAAACAGTTAAAGGTTGTTGAAAGAGGGACTATGGACTGAATATTCGTGTCTCCCCCAAATTCATATGTTGAAGCCTTGACTTCCAATGTGATGGTATTTTTTGGTGAAACTTTGAGGAGTTGTTTAGGGTTAGATGAGGTCATGAGGGTGGGACCTTGGTCTTTTAGGGTTAGTTCTCTCATCAGACACCAGAGAGCCCATCCTCTCTCTTTCCTGTGTGTACAGAGAAGAGGTCACATGAACACACAGCAAGATGGCGGCTGCCTATCAGTCAAGCAGAGACCTTAGGATATGAAATCTACCTTGTCAGAACCTTGATCATAAGCTTCCCCTTGTGAGAAATAAATCCTTGTTATTCAAGCCACAGACTAATACAGGCACTGAATGACACCTATGTTGTCGACTGTGAATGAATGGACCCTGAGGCAGCTGAACAATACTGATTAGTACGACATTCTTGGCTTAGTTGTCCTCATAAAGGATTCCACTTTAGAGTTTGGAAGAGCCTGATGGAGTTGTAAGATTTGATGTTCAACTTGGTGATGCCACCATTGGAAATCTGGCCTTTCCAACCTTAAGGTCAGAGTCACAGATGGCTATTCACAGAATAACTGCCACCCAACTAAAGCTAACGGTCCTGGGGTAAAACCCATTAGCCTTCTGTGCATAACACATGTGTGGCTACCTTAGTTTATTCCCTTGAAAGCAGAGCTTGGGAGAGGATCTTGGCTTCAGGGAGGTTTTTCCAAAGAAGCAATAGTGAGGGGCAGGGAGATGAGAGAAGGAAAGAGAAAGCTAATATAGGGTTCCGGCATCAGAGTTGCTGCTGCAGATGGAAGGGGCTTGATTAAGGTGCAGTCTCTGGAAAGTATCCAGAATTGTCAGCCTAAAGGACCGGGATGCTGGGGTACCTATCCTCTGGCTCCTGTCTCTTTTTGGCCAAAGATCACCCTAGAATCACCTACTTCCCATCCTTCCAGTCTGGCATTGGGTGAAAAACTAAGAATTCCCAAGGGTTTGGAGAAAGCTTCAAGGCAGAAGGGGGAGAGAGATGCAGTGCAGTGCCATCTTGATGTGGGATATGTGTCAGCATGTGTCTACACTTGCAGGAAAACTTCCTCCATAACTGTGCCTGCAACCAGAGGTAGAATATCATGAGTGTCTTCTCCCCTGGACAGAATCAACTTAGCATTCTTTTGTGGTAATGCATTTCTTGTTCTACATCTCAAGTTCAAGTTGAGGGTAGGTTTGTTCCCTATCCATGAGCACACTTGTCATGGTGGGATAGATCTCTTTGGTAGCCAAATAGGTGGATTCCCCAAATGAGTCATTTTCTCCTGGCCCAAGGTACATTCCACTCCATGCACTGGCTTGTTGTTTTAATGCTGGTGTGCCATGTATCTCTCTTACTCGTTTTATGATTCCTGTCCTTGGGAGCAGGTATAATAGTGGATGTGGTTTGCAGAAAAACCAACACGGCCTTGATGGTGTTGGCCTTGGCTCTGGGATATTGGGACTGATACTGCTGAAGGTGGGGCTGGTGATAAGACTGGGAATAGCAATGAATGACATTTGTCATTTGTTATGTCATATGTGATGTCACCTGTTATAGTAACATTTGAACCTTGGGTTGGGCCAGGGTGGAGGAGAATTCTGGCCACACTTACTTGCCATATTTCTACAAGGTTTTCTCACTCTGCACTGCTCCCTAAGAGCACCCTTGCATTACCAATCTCCATGCTTGGTACATGGTCTTTGTTTAATAAATACCTAATTCATTAATTAGTTGTGTTATTAATGAGATGTGTTTCAACCAAAAGTTTATTTTCACCAGCTTTTTGTTCCTCACCATTCTCTAAACATCAAGATATGTTTAAAAACCTAGGGTGTGGTGGGGCACCCAGGTGGCTCAGTCGGTAGAGCACCTGACTCTTGATTTTGGCTCAGGTCATGATCTCAGGGTGGTGAGCTTGAGCCCCATGTCGGGCTCCATGCTCACCCGGGAGTCTGCTTGAGATTCGCTCTCTCTCCCTCTCTCTCTGCCCCTCCCCCCACTCACACACACTCTCTCTCTTTCTCTAAAATAAATAGATCTTTTTTAAAAATTAAAAAAAAAACAAACCCTAGGGTGTTCCATTAGTAACTAGTCTTCTCAGGCTGCCATCACAAAAGAGTACACACTGATGATTTAACCAGAAATTAGTTTTCTTACAATTCTGGAGTCTGAAAAGCAAGAACAAGGTTCCAGCAGGATAGGATGGGTGTCTGGTTAGAGTTCTCTTCCTGGCTGGTGGTCTGCAGTCTTCTTGCTCTGTACCCACATGGCTGGTCCTCTCTGGGTGTGCCCAGAGACAGAAAGTGCTCTAGGGTCTCTTCCTCTTCCTATAAGGACCCCAGTCCAATCAGGTGTATTCCCTGCCCTATGACCTCATTTAACCTTTATTACCTGCTTACAAGTAAGTCCCCTTCTCCAGATATAGTCACACTGCATGTTAGGGCTTCCACAGATGAATTTCACAATGATATAATTCAGTCCTTAATCATAAGCTTATGTAATGAACTCATTCTATTTTAAATATGCTATTAATCTTGTTGGGAAACAATGGGCTAGATTTGACTCACCTTCAGGGACAAAACCAGAATTGTCAAGTTAAAGGATGGAGATGTAGGGTTCTCCAGAACTAACCCTGAAATGAGGATTCATGTGCAGGTGACTTATTAAGGAAGTCCGAGGGGAGTCTGGTGAAGGAATGGGGGAAGCAGGGAAGCAAATATGCAAATTTGAGCCAAGTCCCAGGGACTGGTCATTATACCCAGGGTATAACTGGTCCAGGGGCTGGGCTTTGCTACTCCTGGACCTGTCAGTTGCTGTCTTAGGGCTTGGCTGGGAGACATAAATTCACAGACATTTTCAGTTCTCTGTGCCCAAGAAAATCCTTCCAAGAAGAGAGGTGAATGTGTCCATCAGAGGCAGAAGCACATTTCACCTAGGGGACAGGTGCACAAAAGGGGTGGAGGGAGGGGACCCAAGGGGTCCAGACTGACCGCTGGCAGTGCCCAGCACAGAGCTCGGAGAAAAGCAAAGAACATCTCAGGGTGGACAAGCTGTCAATGGAGGAACCAGTGTTCTGGGCAGCACTTGGCCATGCCCGTCAGCTCTGCCTCAGACTGAAGGCACAAGTTCATTTGCTTGCCTTTCTCCTTCTCAGAGACAACATAGGCTACACTAGGATTTAGCAGTGGGGAGCCACAGACTTTGCGAGTATAAACTTCCAAAAGTAGAAACATTTTAGACCCCTGAAAATCAAAGAAAATTGTGTGTACTGGAGTCCTGCATATCCCAATTATCCAATTCTGGATAATTCTGTCAATCCTGGATCTATAACTTGCTAATTCTATGGCCTCAGGCAAGAGATGCTGTCCCTCCAGTGAAGTCACTGGGTCCAGTTAATCCTGAATTTCATCTATATGTTGGTGGCAGGACGTACATAAAGCTGCTAAGAATTTATCCTTTAGGAACACTCAACAAACCTTTGTTCCTTCTTCTACCCACATCTTTCCTCCCTTCTGAGCAGTCACTTGCCCACTTCTGGAAACATCTGAAGGCAACTCTCCCTTCAGATGTTTGGGTCTCCAGTTTTTAGCACTCTGGGAGAGAGAGGGTTTTATGGTCTGATGACAGCTTTCCTTCCACATTTTCAGGTTCTTTACCGAGGACAGAGATTCACCCAGACATCCTTGTACTTTGCTGGAAGGACAGGAAAGACAGTGAGGTCAGGGATGGTGGGTGAGCATGCCGCCCAGGTGAACAGGAGGTAGCTGGAGGACCCTTGGGGTGCTGCAGGGTGAATTAACTTGCTCATTCATTCATTCATTCTGTATTTATCAAGTACCTGCTTAGTGCTGAGCAGGAAACAAGAAAGACCAAGACTGGGGACCTGCCCTGCAGATGGTTCTCTCATTGAGAGCCATGGAAAAGGGGAAGGAGGTGCAGAGCTACAAGATGACTGGTGGGAAATCAAAGCTACGATTTGCTACATCATCATCTGCACTAAATTCTGGCCAATAGCTATTGCTGTCCAGTGATTTCCATGGGGTTCTCTGGGAGGAGAAGAGAAATGGAGGAAGAATATGATTTGGAACAAGGGAACCCACCAACCATTGGTCTCTGCAGTGGGAGGGAGGGAGCTGGGTAGGATGCTCGGGTCTGGAGATACAGGGCCACTCAACAGGGAGGGAGAGAAAGGGGAAGACTCAGTGAAGTCCAGAGGTCAGCAGCAGAAAATGCAGAGAGGAGGAGAGCCCACCACCGTCTCCCCACCGAGCTTCTACCTCTTCTGATGAATAAAGGCACTCCTCCCTCCCTAAGACCCTCCCCACGTCCTCTGCTGGCAGGAACCCAGACTCAAGGTTCTCCTGGCACTTCCCCCAGGCTGCCTTCCCTGAAATAGCCCACTCTACCCCCAAGGGGCAAGGCTCCAAAGAGATCACAGTGATGGGAAGTGTGAGGGTCTCTCTTGTGGAAGAGGGATGGGAAAGCCTACAAAATGGGTCTACCTGGAACCATCAGAGACAGGAACATATTTTTGGACTCTAGCCTACGGAAGGTGCAAGATCATCTAAGCTGAGCTCAGGCGAAACGGGCCACCTCCACCAGGAATCAGGTGCTCACCCGTGGATGGGCCAGAGCATGAGCTTAGGGAGAAATGAGTAGGGGTGTTAAGAGTCACTTCTGATTTGAGCCTCCAGGAACAAAACAAAACCCAAACACCGAAACTAAAGTTCCTCTCCAAAATTCTCCAGAGTGGGTGTGTCTATGGTGGAGTGGTGAGTATCACCATGGATTTGAATTTCAAAACCCAAAATAGACTCACACCTACTGTGTGTCTCTGTGTTAGACATTTTCACCTACATTAAGCAGACAAATATCCAGCATCCTATTTCTTTTGGGTGGACCGGGAACCGTGTCTGGTCCCCTGATGAATGCCATGGGCCCGGCGCAGGGGAGTCAACTGACTAGAAACTTCCAAGGGAGCCTTCTGGGAGCCTCGAGCAGGCCTGAGAACAGCTCAGCTCTGCTGAACCAGAGAACTCTGGAGGTCTTTTGCTCCTAACAAGGACAGTACCCAGAGCACTGGTGCCCTTGGAGGCGGACCAGGGGCAAAGCCGGGAAGCAGAAACTTCAGCATTGCCTCACTCCCTGGGTGTGCGTTTGGGGGGTGGGGGGCTTCCTTCCCTTCCCACCCTCTTTCTGGGCACAGAGTGCCTTCTTCAGCACCATCAACATTCTCACAATCTCTGTACCAGACTTGGGGGCTGCTCACAAACATTTTGGCATTGGAATCTCTGAACCCTGATGTCTTCGTATGCCCCTAATTTATGGCTAAAGAAACAGAGTGTCAGACTCCAGGTCCCATGGCTGGTGCATGACCGTGGGTCAGCCAGCAAGGAATCATCCTGCCTGGGGGAAACCAGGACCTGATCCACGTGGGTCTGCCCTGCAGCAGAGCCTCTCATGTTTCTGGCCTTTCCTTGCCCACATGTCCCCTTCCTCCCTCTGGAAACCCAGCCATCCTTTCCTGGGACTGCCAAAAAGCCCTGTTCCTGAGAGACTAGCAGAGGGAACACCGCCCTGAAGAGCAGAGTCTCTGGGTCCTGCGTCCCCGTATCAACTCAGCCTTCACTGGCTGTGTGACCTCAGCAAAGGTAGTTAACCTCTCTGAGCCTTGTTTTCCTTCCCTGCAAATGGGGCTGATTACAGTACCACTCTCAGAAGGCTGTCTTGAGAATCAAATACAATGAGACATAAAATGCTTAGCCAAGTGCCTGACATGTACCTGGGTCTCTGGTGCTACCCATTCTCCTAGATTCCAGCAATAGGAGCTTGCCTTTGGATGGGACCCTCCGACAGGCAGAGCTCCCACCCCCACCTCGGGGGTACGGGGAGGGAGCCCGGGGGACAGCAGTGTGCAGGGTGCTGGGCTCAGATGAACTGAGTGTGCGGTCTAATGATGTGTCACCTGTCCCCTGCAGCCTTCCTTTTAGTGCAGCCGCTGCCCACTAGCACTTTCACCCGCAAGGAAGGGAGGGGGGAGACAGGGTTAAATTCTGTCCCTCCTGGCACTTCCTGGCTCCTTCAGAAGTCTTGGAGGGCACCCCGGGATTCAAAGAGTTTCCTTTCTCTTGCAGTCACCTGAGCCCTCAGACAAGGGCTGCGCAACTGGGCATCCAGTTGCGCAGGAGTTTGCATCCAGGAGTTTGCACACCTGCCTTGTGGCTTCCCCTTCACCCTTTAATACGTCTGCCTCGACTTTCCCATCTCAGAAACGGGCGGCAGCATGATGCCCCCTCACCAGGAGTGGGGGAAAGCATATTCCTAGACACTGGTCACTCAGCGTCACTCTGCAAATACTGAGTCTTGAGCTGTGTACGTACCAGCCACTGCTAAGGAGTGGAATTATTAGAACGAATAGATCTGCCCCTCCCCCACTGGTCAGGATCGTTAATGTGAGCTAGCTATTCACTGGGTGGTTACTCTGTGGGTCAGGCCTCCCATCCTACCCTTATAAGGTGGATGCTATTATTATGTCTCTAGTACAAAGAGAACAAAGGACAAAAAGTGCATGTAACTTGCATGTACTTCTGCTAAGGACAGGTCCTTTCTTGGAATCCCAAGAAAATGGGGCACATCACTTTGTCCTCAAGACATTCACAGTCTATGGTGATGCTCAGCCATAAGGATGGTAATACTATTTGTGCTGGAACAGAAGCAACACTAGGGTAAAACCGTCCTGAGAACAGAGAGAATGTCTAGCAAGGTGGGTGGGGGAGGGGAGGGTCAGGAAAGGTCATGGGGTCAGACCCTTGACCTGGAATCGGGGAGAGGCCCCTATGCCCCCTGTAAAGGATCTGTGACATCTTACCATCAATGACAAGTGAAAAATAAAGCCAGGGAAGGAGAGAAGAGAAGTGGAAAGTCAAGGTCAAGAAAGGATGGAGAAAATTGAGTTTTGTGTCTCTCTTTTTCTGTTCCTGTAGTTCATGAAAACGGCCAACAGGTGATAGAGGGCACACGGAATGCCTTCGCAAGAGGTTATGGAAGGAGGAAATCCTAGTGAGAGATGGGTGCTGTTCCTGCAGATACTCCGGACCAAAAAGGAAAAAAAATAATAACAATGACCCCTCTCCCCCCCCCAAAAAAATCAGAGCTCCAAATCTAAAGTCACCAAAAGGGAAGCTTCTAGCTTTGGGTGTAGATCCAGGCAGAGCTTCTCTTCAAAAAAGCAGCCCCAGGGGGCTTTCACCAAGGGGAGAAGCAACAGACTTTTATCTAACAATGGTTTATACTTCTCAGGAGAAATAACAGGAAGTCAGAAAGCAGTTAGCATAATGATCAGTAAATGAGAAGCAGATGTGACCCTGAGCTTCCTGGCAACCACAGCAAAAAAAGAGGATCTCTTCTATAGATACATCTGGTTATTAGGAAGATAGAGCCTTCCCCGTCCCATGGCAGAGACCATGATTTTACCGTTGTCCAATTCTAAATTCTAAATTTAAATTTAGATGTAAATACTAATTCTAAAGTAACTCCATTGGAGGGTTCAGCTAAGTTATTAGAAGGCAGGGAGGGATAGTTTTATAGAAAATTCAGGTGGAGAGAGGTGGTTTGGAAACAATTTTTTAAAAAATGGCCTTTGATAAAGCTGAAGACATAATGCTTTAAAAAAAAAACTCAATGGAAGTATTTAAGAGAGGATCAGCATAGTAGTTAACAGTCCTGAAGAAAGAGCTGTGACTGCATTGCTCTCCATACTCACACCTACACCTTGCAAAATGACGGATTAATTTGATAGTAATGTGTTTTCGTGATGGAAGTATACCAACATTCGTCCAATATATTACACCCTAATTACATGATGGTGTTGCCTGTGTATGGTTTTGCCCTCGGCCATGGGACATGTATTCTCGGTAAAATTCAGTTACACTCAGCAATCAGTGATTGAGCCCCTACTGTGTGCTAGGCATGAGGCTAAGTGCTGGTGGCTCAGAACCACGAGAAACGCTGTCCTTGACCTCAAAGAGCTCAAGGGCTCGAGGAGCCGGTAATGATAGATCCATAAGGAGGGCTGTAAGCAGTGGAAATCAGCAAGATCTCCTATCCACAACTAGACAGGAGATGGAACCGAGCTTCTTAAAGGAGACGACCTGTGGGCTGAAACTCGAAAGATGAGCAGGCTTTGGTCAAACTGAGGAATAGCGAGGGAAGGAGGGTGTCGCATGCAGAGGGAAGAGCATGGACCAAAGTGGAGTGCTTGAATGGAACCGTGCCTCAGCTGAGTTTGGTGGTAGTCACACGACTGGGAGTGATAAAAATGCATTGAAAAATGCAGACATGCACATCCTTCTTCTATGGTGGGACCATTTTCAAAGACAAAGATTTGCAGCCTCGGGAAGTCTGGAGACCCAACAGCTCCCCTCCCCCTGTCTTTGCTGTTCATGGCCGCCCCAATTCGAACATGTTCGTGTTAATTACTGTGGCTCTGACCTTTAGAATATGACATTCTTAATCCAATTCTCCAACACTGCTCCCCAGAAAGGCTGCTGTCAGGAAAACACTCTTAGACAAATATTGAATGAAAAGGAATGGCAGTAGACAGGTAAAGATAAAATCCACAGGTGGGCAGAAGTATGGGAGGAGAGAGTGCCCTGTTGGGTCCAGCCCAGGAGACAGGCCACAGTTCTCCTTCTGTCTGGATATCTCTGACCAGCAACCTGATCCAGCTCATCCTGACCCAGCTTCCATGGCGTGGAGCTCAGGAAATTTTTTCTCTTGTGTTTGGCTTTGTGATCTTGTACAAATCCCTTAAGTTCTGAGCTACAGGTTCCTGATCTGAAAACAAGAGTCATGTATACCTGTTAATCTCCCATGGCTGTGGCAGAAGACAGTGAGATGTGGCTTCTGGAAACTTCTTACTTCCAGTCTGACCATCTGAAAAAGCAGGTGCACATCTTGACAATGCGATCTTGCTCCTGTGTAGGTGCCAGAAGTCTTGTCTGAATCCATCTTCTCTCAGACCACGTGCCATCTTTCTTCTTCCAAAGGAAGCAGAGCTTCCTTTGCTCTTGCCTCGATGACAATGAACCGTTTTCAGAAATGTACATAAAGCCACAGGCGCATAAAACAAATAATACACATTTAAGCACAGACACAAAAAATGGTGTCAAGGTGACATTCAGAACCAGAGTGACCTACAGCATTTACAGCTTTCTGAGGAGGAAGGCTAAGAAAGAAGGAGAAGGGCCTCTCCGTTAAGGGCAAAATCCTCCGAAACTTAGGGTTGGGCTAGTTCACCCAATGTGGGGGAAATTGTCTCGTTCCCAAAATACTCCTGGAAAAGTGGTGCAATCTGTGGGAATAATGAGTAGTTAGATATTTTAAGTTAACTGCTGCTGACCTCTGAGAAGAAACCCCCGCCCCCACAGCTTCCACGAACAGACTGAACCCAACCTGGGAATGAAGCCACCCTCCTTGAGTTAACACAAATCTCTTAATGCCAAACTCATTAACAGCCCGCCCCACTGCCGCCTCTGCATGGTTGGTTTTGTGTGGGTTTTTTCTCTTCCCCTCGAACTAAACCTTTCCAGAGAAAGGCAGGCATTTCATATTTCTTTATACAGAATGCCTGGGCTGGGTGGACAGATTCCTCCTTGGTCCTCTACAGTGGATTCCCCAGAGCTGCTTTGGCATTATCTCCTCCATGAATTTTCCTTCTTCCCATTTTCTCGCACTCCGAACCCACAGTGTTTCATAACTGGCATGCTCTGCAGCTGATGGAAGTACCCAGTGGGATCTGAGGGGGCGTGTTGGAAAGTTGAAGAGCTGATAAACCCAGCAGAAGTCTTACCAAACCTAAGGCCAGCAGCGGGCACTGAGCTTGGGCAGCTCCA
Organism: Taxidea taxus jeffersonii; assembly: GCA_003697995.1. NCBI lineage: Eukaryota > Metazoa > Chordata > Mammalia > Carnivora > Mustelidae > Taxidea > Taxidea taxus. The sequence continues at coordinate 659,929 of ML106226.1, read as the reverse complement.
AGATTGTGGTGAATGTTGCTTTCTAAGGACACTTCATACGCTCTGATGGGACTGTGTCTACTGTGTCCCCCGGGAGCTGATGTGCTAGGGGATACAATGAAGATCTAATAACCACCTCATTCATGAGCTCCCTGGGAACAGAAGGGGGAAAAAAAGAGTAGCAAAAGGGAGAACTCGTATTTATGGCATCCTTCCTAAACAACGGGATTTTGCCTACATTACTCTATTTAGGACATGGAAGTACTCTTTGGTTGTCCTATTAAGAAGCTAAGGAAGGGGAAGCTCCCAACCCTGAGCCAAAGTGCGTATGTCTTTATCAAAACACATCATGCCTTAGCTTTTGTCTGACCGTCTTGATCTCTGTGACTGGAGTGTGTCTTTGGTGTCCCACCAGGCTTCCTGTTTTGGGAGACACCATGCAACTATAAAAACAAGATTCCTTCTACCAAGGAGTTGACAGTCAGTCTCTTTAGAAATAGAAAGGATATCCTGGAAAGGAAGGGAAAGGCTAATATATACTGCCTGCTTCTTGAATGTCGGCGCTGTTCTCATATTATTTTGTTCAGATTACGCAACGATCCTTTCTGGTAGGCATTAGCATCCCTATTTGTTTTTTTTCTTTTTTTCATAAGAAAACAGAGGCTCGGTTGGTTAAGTCACTTCCTGAATGTTGTATAGCCAACGACTGGCTGAAATGGGGCTTCTTGTTAGTTCAACTGTGATGCTCAAGGGAGGCAGAATTAATTTAATCATGTGCTAAAGCCCCAGGCCATGTTCTGTGAAGATCAGTAAGATAGGAAGACAGTGGTTGAGACTTCTTGGAGGGGTGGGGTTTGAGACCGCCTTAGAGATTAGGTATGGGGTAGATCAGAGGGAGAAACAGACTGGACATGTCATGCATCAGAAAGACATGGCGGAGGGGGGTTTGCCTGACCGACTCAGTCAGTAGAGCACATGACTCTTGATCTTGGGGTTGTGAGTTTGAGCCCCACATCAGGTGGAGAGATTACTTAAAATCTTTAGGGGGCATCTGGGTGGCTCGGTGGGTTAAGTCTCAGGTCATGATCTCAGGGTCCTGGGATTGAGCCCCACATCGGGCTCTCTGCTCAGCAGGGGGCCTGCTTCCCCTGCCTCCCCCTCCACCTGCCTCTCTGCCTACTTGTGATCTCTCTGTCAAGTAAATAAATAAAATCTTAAAAAAATAAAAATAAAATCTTTAGAAAGAAAGACAGACATGAGTCAAGCCTACATGGTGCTACACACTCGTCTCCTTAGGTATTCAAGGTCTCTAAAAGGACTCACAGAACAGTTTTATTACAGGGTAAAGATACAGCTGAGCAATAGCAGGAGGATATGCATTCAAGGTGGCTTGGGGGTCTCAGGTGCAGGCAGACACACAGGACCCCAGGGCTGCCAGGTCTTGAAGCACCACCAGCACACACACAAAGTATCTAGGTGCCAGGAATCCCCAAGTCTGTTCATAGTGGGGGCCTCTCTATAGTGACCATATAGGCACATTGTACTATGCGACCAGCTTTAACCATTGAAACCACTCGTCAACCCCCAGCCTCCACTGAAACCAGTTACCAATTATAAATTCAATTATTATTACTAAACCATGCTGACAGGTGAATGCCTCCTGACCCACAGTAGCTCACGGGCCCATTGGATAGAGAACATCTCTTACTTTTAGTGAACACATCCCATGGCGTTGGCTGAGGGTCAGTAGCTCTGGAGATAAGCATGTGTTCAACTTAGGGCAGTGAGATTAACCCACACAGGGCAAGGTGGGAAAGCCCATAGGCAGTAGAGGGGCCATTCAGGAAGTGGGCCAGGTGTGACACTGAGGTTGGGCAGCATGAGGGTAGTCTGGAATGCGCTGACTATTGCCAACAATACTGGAAGTCCCTGAGGAGCAATGAGCTGGGTGAAAGCTCCTGGCCTTCAAGGGGAGGTAAGACTGGACCCAAGCATGTATTCATGGACTATGATAGCAACAATCCAGTCATACAGTCTTGAGTTAAGGTGGTAAGAGGTGGAATATGAAAAATAAGATGACAAATGGAGAAGTTTCCCTTACGGGATAGAAGAGAGCCATCAAAAAATTTAGGTGTGGGTGAGGAAAAGCATGACAGTGGCAGGTGGCCAAAAGTGGAGTGTTTGGAAACAGCTAGGTGGAGAGAAGGGTTATTTTAAGCTTGATAGAATGCAATTTGAGTCTGAAAAATATCTGGGGTGCTGAGGTGAATGATCTGCAGGAAATTGAGGGAGAAGTTAGGAAGAAAAATGGAGGCTTGGAAGAGTCATGACAGCAATCGAAGTGAAAATGGTGGGTCTTGTAGGAGGAGGGGGCGGGAAGACCATAGAAGGGCAGACAGAATGAAAAGAGCGAGCATTTTAGTCTTCTCGGGCTGCTGTAAAAAAGTACTACGCCCTGTGGCTTGAAGAACAGATTTATTGTGTCATGGTTCTAGAAGTCTCCAGACCCTGTTCCTTCTGAGGTTCCAAGGGAGAATCTGACCTATGCCTGTCTCTTAGTTTCTGGTGACAACCAGCAGAGCCAACCTTCCTTGGCTTGGGAACATGCCACTTCCCTTTCTACCTCCATCCTTCTATAGCCTTCTACCTGACTGTGGTGTCATGAGTGCCCCATCTCCACAGGTGTTCAAGCTTTAGGAAGGATACCCATCAGTGAGAAAGTCTGTGGATGAAATTTCTAGATTCTGTGGTGAGTTGGAAGGGCCCTTTAGCTACAGTCCGTGATCCACCTCAGTGTCCTGCGTGGCCAGCTGGCCCAACTACGCCTGACATGCACTGTGGGACCCAGCCATCCTTGCACCTGAGCAAGAAGCAGGATCACACTACGTGGAGGACAAATCCCACCTCGAAGGTTGGTCCCCTCAAGTAGAGCCAGGTGTGGTTGGTTGAGGTCGAGCCAGCTTTCGAGAGAGAGGTCAGTTAATGAGGTCCTCTGACCAGGAACTCAGTCCTGGGGAAATGGAATGGTACGTACATTCCATCACTGCGTCTTTCCAGGAAGACTCTGCCCCCGCATGTGAACATTATCTCCATGCAAGTCCAGTCCCGTTTCCTCTCTAATTGGCAATGGTGGCTTGTACACAGAGTCCAAGTGGTGCTCAAGGCCAGCCTCCTTATCATCAGATAAGAAGGAAGATGAGGGACCCAATGGATCAACACCTTTGTGTTTCACACCACAGACACAGATGGGGTGAAACTCCTATAGCAAATCAGATCCCTTCTCCAAGAAGTCCTCCTCTAGGACCTGAGAGTCCAACACTGAATCTCACAGCATCATACTACCTCTTCCAAGCCCCTCCAAGGATCCACTTTCCCCCCGGTCCCTATTCAGGCAATAATTCAGAAAATGTCAATAGTCAATTCTTTGTCAAACAATGGGCTACTGGCTTCTTGTGGCTTTTGAGTCCTTGAAATGTGGCTAGTCCAACTTTGGTTGTTCCCTAAGTGTAAAATACACATGGGATTTTAAAGAGTGAGTACCAAGAACAGAAAATATTATGTTAATAATTTTATATTGATACCAGGTTGAAATGATCATATTTTGGACATATGGGGGTTTATAGTTTTCCAGCAAGTGTTTATTGAGCACCTACTACATCTCAGAATGTAGCAGACTTCTCACTCACAGAATTTTATAGGTCTTTTCTATACTCCACGAGAGATACTATTCCTCCCCGGTTTGGGGCTCTGATGTTTTCCCTTTTTATGATCATTCCCCCCTTAACAAAAGTTGCCCATAATTGCACCACCTAAAGGAAATCACTGTTCAGAATTTAGTATCTTCCTTTCACCTTTTTGTTGCAGAAACCTTTCAAAAGCAGATATATATGCTTTTTTTCTTTGTGAAAATGGAAGCAGGTGAAATTTGTGCTTGGAGGATTGCTTCCAGCAGTAGCTTCCCATTAGGTAGGGCACATACACTGGAGGCCTGTGGTTCTAACCAGAAAGTGGGAACGGAAACAGACCATAGGGCCAGCATCTTTCCCCCTCCTCTCCCTCCTCCCCTCCTCCTCCTCTTCCTCTCCAACTCCTCTTCCTACTTCCTCCTCCTTCCCTCCCCCTCCTCCCCACTCTTTTCCCTCTACTCTCTCCCCTCCGCTTCCTCCTCCCTCCTCCTCCCCCTTCTCCCTTTCCTCTTCTCTTCCCTGCTCCTTCTCCTCCTCCCTCTCCTGATTTTCTTCCTCTCCCTCTCCCTCTTCCTCTCCTCCTCCCAAGTCCTCTCCTCCCTCTCCCCTTCCTTGTCCCTTTCCTCCTCTCTCTCCTCCTCCTCCCCTCCCTTTCCCCTCTCTTCCCCCTTTCCTCCCCCTCCTTTTCCTCCTTACCCTCTTTCTCTTCTCCACTTCCCTCCCCACCCTCAGTCTGGCCCCAGGTCTCTGGGAAACACTGAATTTTCTCAGGACCAGAGCACAGGCTGGCATCTGCATTCATTTCCTACCCAGCCCTTCCCTTCCTCTTGTGATGACTCACTAATCTACACTAACCATTTGGGCAAGGGCCCAGAGATACGTGAACACGTGTCATGGCGGACAGTGAAGGATCAGCTGTGGATGCTCAGAGGTCATTCACCAGACTGACTCCCAGGAAGTGGCAGCCACAGAGCAGACACTCAATGAGGGGAGCTGGGACTCCAAGCAGAGGCACCAACTTCAGGGAGGCGGGGCTCTTGGCCGTCCCCACCCCTCACGCCCCTCCTCCCCTCCCACAGGCTCTCAGAGGGACGCTGCTCCCTTGCTGCCCACCTACCAAGCCAGAAGGTTCAGCCTTGAGCTACAGCTTCCCGTCTCCCCACCGCCGTTACCACCCTCCCCACCTCCGAAAGCAGTACAACCATGCACAGAATTTCTCCCTTCTGCCCCCTTACATTTTTCCCTTTCCTATTCCAAAACATGTGTCAAGTTTATTTTTAAATGTACATGCATTAAAATTGGCTTTTGGTGGAAGTGTCGCTGGAAAAGTGCTCCACGATGAAGAGGGAGGGATGAGGGAGGCACAGCACAGCCAGGATGACTCTCAAAGGCATTCGGCGGGAAGAGAGAAGCCGGGGCCCAAAGGTCCAGACTTAACGATTCCACTCATAGAACATTCTGGAAAAAGTCAGACTGCAGGGACAGAGAGCAAATCGGTGGCTGCCAGGGCTTGAGAATTCGGAGGGTACCTCGGTGTGTTTGGGCTGACTTGTCCACTGAAGCACATTTAGACTACAAGCTCTTGTTTGGACAGAAGTTTTCATTTCCCTTGGATAAATACCTAGAAGTAAGATCTCTCTGGTCCTCTGGTATACTTCTGTTTAATTTCGTAAGTCAAAGCAGTGACTTATATTGGCTGGTACAAACTACTAAGCCAACCTGTTCATCCCTCTCTTCCGTAACTCTCCACGCTCACTTTCTCTGTAGTCTTCCGCTCCAGACTGTAGCTTCTGAGGGTCCCTGTCTGTCCATCTTTGCTGCCACCACTTTGACAGAAGTCATTGTTACGTCTTACAAAGCTGCCCTCTCCCCCTACCCACCCATTCCCCATAGAGCAACCAACACAACCCATTAAGACATTTATCTGATCAGGTGACTCCCTAGCTGAAGACCCCCATCAATGGCCCATTGCACTTGGCTTTCAGAGACGCTGGTTGTCTCCTCCCCACCTACATCTCCGCCATCTTCCCACGCCCCCACACATTCCCTCTGCTGCAGTCAGCTGGCCTTCTCAGAGCTCCAGACGAGCTGAGTGCCGGTGGACACACTGCCCGCTGTGTGCAAAGCTCTTCTCCGGGGCCCTGTGTGTATCATGAGCTCGTTAGCACCCTAGCTGAAATGATAATACCTTCTCAGAGGCCCTTCGTGGGCCATCATGGCACTTATCCAGTGAACGGGTTATTGTTACGTTAATTATAAAAATATTTCTACTTTGAAAAATTGATTCCATAATTAATTCTTTTTATTATATTAACTCTTTCAACCGAAAAAAAAAAAAGTTCACCGGCTTGTGATATGTGTCTTTCCCACTCATCCAGGCGCCCCTTTAAAGCGGGGATCTCATCTGGGCTCTCGCTAGCACCTGGGACAGTTCCTGGCACCTAGGAGGCGTTTTAAGACCGTTCAGGGAGCAAATGCAGGATGACAGCCTGTACTGGTGACTTCATTAAAAAGTGAAGACGGGGGAGCTTGTGGACTTCCATATGGGATGACAGTGTTCATAGGATTAGAACCAAACGAGCCCACGCATATAAAAAGCCCCTGAGCGGTGCCCTGCGCACCGTGAACGTGCCGAAAGCATCCGCTGAAAAAGTGGTAATGAGATGAGCAAGCTTTTGTGAGAAAGGAGCCCCACTTTCCTAAGGAGACTGAATGTCTTCATTCCTTAGGCAAACACGCACGGAGTCTGCACGGAGGGAAGTGCATGCTCCAGCATAAGCATCATGCCCAACGGCATTCCTCCCGTGGAACAGAGCAGAGACCTTTCACAGCTTGCTCCGAGAACAGCCCAGAAGTTCTCGCCCCCATCCTCCACGGAAACCACAAGAGGGGGCTCCCATTCTGTTTTTAAGGGGGTACCCCCAAAGCAGGGCACGGGGTTTTGTGTGTGTCTCTGACCCAGACCGCTCGAGGACCCTTCTTGTCGTCAGAAAGCTCTGTGGAGTTCCTCTGACCCCAACACGCTAAACATCCCTCGAAGATATTCTGCGGGTCCCCCGTGTCTTGGCACTCACCCCATTTTCTCCTCCTGAGCAAGGAGGACTGCTGTGTGATGGCAAGATCCACACACAGAACAGGTTGTCTCAGAAGTGTCTCTCCCCCTCTCCGCCCCCCTGCACTCACCTCCTCTGGATGCCAACAGCTCCCCCGCCCCCCAGTCTCTTCCCCACGTGCTAGCCATTTCGAACTGGCTCCTTCCAAAAGCCCTTCGTCAACATCACTTCACCTTTCCGGTGGTATTCCTTTTCAATTACTCTTATTTATTTAAAAGAGTTTATTTAGTTATTTGAGAGAGAGAGCGCGTGTGACCAGTGGGTACGAAGTGAGGGAGGGGCAGAGGGAGATGGAGAAAGCAGGCTCCCCGCTGCGCAGGGCTCCATCCCAGGTACCCTGAGATCATGACCAGAGCTGAAGGCAGATGGTTAACTGACTGAACCGCCCACCCCCCGCCCCGGCACCCCACCAGTGTAGTCTTTTCTACGCCAGTCAGGAAGGTGCCATTGTGTATGCAGGAGGCATTTACTCAATGCACATTTTTGAAAAAGCGGATGAGTGGGAGACAGAACCCCTAGAAGGAAGGCTTCATCCTCGTCATGGGCCTTGTCAGACCCGGGGGTCATCACTCAGGGCCACCCACAGAGGCATCTTTCAGTGGACAGCTGCTCACTGGGGCTTGGACCACCCAGAGGAGCCCCCCTGTTTCTGATTCACCTACGGGCACCACAGAAGCTGGCTGCGGCCCCGTGAACAACCTCCTCACAGACAGCAATGAGCAGAACTCAGTCTCAGCCTGGATTCCGCCACGAACCCAGACAAGACTGTCGCCCTTCTCCGGCTCCCGGCGCCCACGTCCATAAAATGATGAGTGGACAAGAGAGCTGGTCTCACCCATTTTATTTCGTAGCCACAGAGCCGTGTGTCCTCTGACAAAATTGTTCTGGGAAGCTAGTCAGCGGAGCGAATCGCCTGGAGGACGTGCTGTGGGAAGTGGGTTAAAGGCTGGAACGTTCCGGCCCCCCTGCCACGGCCATGCCACATCCCTCACTGTCCATTCACGACGGCGGGGGCCGGGGGGTGTCTTTAACGTCAGCTCCGGTGCTCTATCTCTGTGATTTTATAACCATCTGCCAAGCAGGAGAGCAGACCGTAGAGAGTGGCAGACAAATGGAAATAATAAGACCCAAATCCCACTGTGTGTCCTGACCGTTGAGCTGTCGGATCTTTCTAGCGGACCCTCAGCTCCTGCCAGCTGTCAGTCACCCACGTCTCTGCATCGAAGCTTCTAGCGCTTGGCCTCCACCTACGATCCCGTCCAGGGCTCCTCTGTGGCATATGTCCCCTCGGTGTTGGGCGATTCTTAGAAGAAATCAGTCCCCCTGTCAGTCCCAGCTCCCTCAGGGGCCTCTGCAGATCTCTGCCTAATTGAATATTCATGGTGACCAATTGAATATTTATTATGCCAAAAAAGCTCCATAAGGCCCTGTCTTCTCCCCCCCACACCCCCCCACACCCCCACCCCCGTCTGTATGCAGTCTTTGTAATGCATGCAGCCTTCCCCGGCTGTGGCAGCTGTCCCTTTCCCTCCTCCCACCCTGTGCTGTCCCTGTCACTCATCTCTTGGCCACATGCTCCCCGCCAGCCCCCCTGCCTGGTGCTACGAATCCCACAGGGCACTCCTGCCTCAGCCCCGCCCCCTACCTCAGGGGTCTTCCAGAAGAGCCTTTTCTGAGTTATACCCCCACCCGTGCAGACCAGAACAGCATGTTCAGCACACAGCAAGGCATTCATTGAGCAAGTAGCGTGTGTGAAGAAGTGTCATAAATTCTCTGCAAGTCTTGAGTCAAACCAGTGAGCATCTCCTGAGTCATACCAGAACTTTCTCGTGCCTTCAGCTGTCTGGTCTGTAAGGTGGAGAACATGCCTTCCCCATGGCGTTGGTCCATAGGTGCAATGGCGAGAGGGGGTTGGCTTTGCTAAGCGCATCGGGGGGCCTGGGGTGGATACCCCCCACCCCAACCCTCCCCTCATCACAGGTTCCTCGCTCTCCCTCCTCTGCCTGGGAATAAAGACATATGAACGGCCTGGGAGTGAGCTCTGAACCCCACAGAAACAGACGCCGGAGGAGGAGCTGTTATTTCTGTAGCCTCCCCGTTGAGCGAAGCCGGCCGTGTGCTAACAAGGATGGATGAGGCCATGTCCTGGAAAGATCTGTGCTCCCAGAGGACACTGCACCAGGGACGCAGACGGTCACGGCGGCCAGGACGAGGAGCCCCTCTGCCAACCCTCTGTCTGGGCCAGGTCCCCTTATTCAGTGCTGAAACCATCTTTGTGTTTTTTCTCTCTTTTTCTTTAAAATTTATTTCTTAGGGGTGCCTGGGTGGCTCAGTGGGTTAAAGCCTCTGCCTTCGGCTCAGGTCATGATCTCAGGGTCCTGGGATAGAGCCCCGCATTGGGCTTTCTGCTTGGCGAGGAGCCTGCTTCCCCCTGTCTCTCTGCCTACTTGTGATCTCTCTCTCTGTCAAATAAATAAATAAAATCTTTAAAAAAATAAAATTTATTTCTTAGAAAGAGAGAGGGAGGGGCACCTGGGTGGCTCAGTTGTTGAGCGTCTGCCTTCGGCTCGGGTCATGATCCCAGGGTGCTGGGATCGAGCCCCACATGGGGCTCCCTGCTCAGCGGGAAGTATGCTCCTCCTTCTCCCACTCCCCCTGCTTGTGTTCCCTCTCTCGCTCTGTCTCTCTCTGCCAAATAAATAAATAAAATCTTTTAAGGGAGGCAGGAAGGAAGGAAGGAAGGGAAAGAAAGAATGAGGGAGAGAGAGAATCCTTAAGCAGACTCCTAGCAAAGAGTGGAGATTGACGTGGGTCTCTATTCCACGACTCTGAGATCATGACCTGAGCTGAAATCAGGAGTCCACCACCCAGTCGGCACTCCTACCAACTGCTTCTACCAACTGGTCATCCACTAGGGATCCCACCCTGCTCTCCCAGGAAGCCAGATGGCACAACGTTCCTCCTCGATTTAGTTAGGCTCACTTCGTGCAGATCAACCACCTACCCTCTGGGTAGCCTTCAATGTGCCCCCAACTTCTCTGAGCCCCGACATTCCACTTGCCTGCCTCGTTGGGTCATTGTGGGAATTCAGCAGGAGTCACAGCATGAAAGACACTGTGAATATGGGACAAATCCCAAATGCTCATCTGTCACAAAGCCTTCTCCTGCCCTCCTACACAGAATTAATCCTGTATTCCTCTGGACTGCCTCCTGAATATTAGCAGTGTGTCCCTCTTAACTGCCTTTCTCCCAGCCTGCCTGGGATTATCAGGGGTTATGGGCATGTGCGGACTTGCCTTCTAGACATCATCTCCAAGAGGGTGGGCTGGCGGGTGGGATGTGGATCTTATTCACCTTCACATTCACCCCTGTGGGCAGCACAGTGCTTGGGGCATCGTTGATGCTTGGTAAATGCTTAGTGAATGACAGCGTGAAGGTCCTGTCCTTCCTGGACTCAACCTGTGTGTTCTTTTCTATGCAACTCAGGAGGCAGGGGTCAGAGAAGGGGACTTGTTGTAGGGTCTACACACTGTAGTCTGGGGGACGGGCCCCAGTTGTAGGAGCTGGGGATGTGAGTGGGCGTAATGGGAACAGCAGAGTCTGGATATGAGACACAGAGCCCAGCTCCTTCCCTCCATTGTCTGCCCGCCTTTAGCCACAGAACGTGTTGAAGAAACTGGATGGAGTCTTCAGAGCTATTGTTTCTTGTCTCTGAAATTGCTTCCTTGTCTTCTGGGCCAGTCCCCAGGATGGCTGCAGAGAGCCCCAGCTGTTTAATATCCAGTCTGCTGATGGGAGCGATTGCTCATCAGACCCCAGAACCCGGACGCATTCAAGGGGGACCGCGGCCTGCCCCGGCTGTGCGGGTCTCAGACAAATGGCTGCCGGGTGCACTGGCCAACATTAAGCGACAAACATGATTAAAGGCCAGAAAATAGGACCCGGGAGGAGAGGATGAGCCATCTGTTTGATATATTGTGGAGAGGAACAAATAACAATGTGCAAGTCTGTGGACATTTTCTGCAAGAAGGATGGTGATGCCCGGCTCAGTCAGGTCTGAATGGGAAACCAAGGGCTCCAACGGCTGCACAAGGGATTTTGTCCGGATGTATTAAGGAAGAAGTTTTCCACTGCCTGGCAGTCAGGGCCCTTACACTCCGGGACCATCTTCCAAAAGCAGCTTCTGTAACCTGATTTTCTTGGTCAAAATGATGGACCCAAGTCTAGCAGAGAAAGCCAACAATTCTTGTATCTGGGGCTGAGATAGAGGGATGAGCTTTTACATGTCTCCCTTGGGAGTGGATCCGGGACTCCAAGGTATGTGAGGAAGCGGGCCCAGAGAAACGCTCCCTTCCCCCAGACATCTAGCCTTTATCGAGGCCAAGCCCCCATCCTTGACATGGATCCTGCCATGGCCCATGGAGAGCTGACGAGCCCCTGACTGTCTCTAAATTAGCCAATGGTTGACAGAAAGCCATAATTAATGGATTTTCACTGGGATAACAAGAGTGCTTGCAATGTAGAGGGACTTCTCTTTTCAGCATAGAGTTTTATCAGTTAATTCATGAATGACTAATGGTTTCCGTCTTCATCAGGCACTGTTAGTATATCCAAAAAATGTGTGTTGAATCTGTTAACGATAGAAATATTTATGAGATGGAAAAAATCATCTTGTGATATATAGTTCAGTAGAAAACACACTCTTGTTTTAGAATTTACTTAGGATTTGTCTTGTAGGTAGGAATAGGTAGTAAGACATCTAGATATGGAAATGTCTGTGGTGAAGGAAGAAGTCTTTATACTCATAGGGGTCTATGCCATGCAAGGCCATAGGGGAAGTACCAGGGTCCATCAGGAGGCGGTGTCAGTGGGGACAGGGGGGCATGGTTGAGAGTCTTTATCATAGTTTCAGCAGGAAGGGTAAGGCAGGGCATGCAGATTTAGGATTGGCTGGTTTGAATAATCCCAGGGGGTACTGACTCTCAGTTGCCTGGTTTCTGGTCCTTGGACAATGAAGGCAGGTCTGGAGTTTAGGAGATCCCCAGAGAAGATGGGAGGAGAGGAGCTCTGGATTGGTTCGCTTGCATATGAAAAGCTTGCAAGTCATTGGTTCTCTCTAGGAATTAGCTAGCCCTGAGAGTGGCAGTAGCTCCTCCCTGGTCAGCCGGGCCACAGATGCCCAAGCATCAAGAATACAGAAGATAAGAAAGCTGAGTTAACACAACTCTACAACCAAAAGGGAAAATAAGGACACGGTTTACAGTTGGGTGGATGTTGGTGGACAATTGGAACTTAATGAGCCTTAGGAAGATGCAAAAATATTCCAGGCAAAGTGATATTAAGGAGATTAAAAGACCAACAAGTTTAGAGAAAAAGGGCAAAGGGACAGGGAACAGAGACCCAAGCTTGCGCATTCCTCCCTACCACTCCTTTCTTGTTCTGCTCTGAGTGGGGACAGGGCAGAGTCCTTGTGAATCTCTGCTCTGCAAAACATGCCCTGGAGGGTGAATAGCTTATCCAGTTAGGAGGCGTGCTAAGGTATGGGGTTTCTTCCTCCCATGGCCCAAGAGGTCTGTCTGTGTTCCAAGATCGCAAATTCCAGTTTTAACCCAGCTGCCTACCAAGTGTGTGTGGCCTCTGGGAATGGATCAGGCAAGCACTGAGCCACCCCCTTACCCCCAGCTCTACCATCCTTGAACCCAGGATGGAGTGGCTGCCAGTGGGTGATGTTAGCAGTATCTACTCTATGGCCACCACCAGTATCAAGGCCAATGGTCAGACAACTCTCCATTGGGAGCTTCCATTGACTTCCCACCTTCCAGAGACAACCAATAGGCCCTATAGTGGCTTGTCAATTATAACGCCTGATTCATTCATTGGACAAGTATTTGGTGAACACCTGCTGGGGGTAGGGGTTATTCTAGATGCTGAGGATACAGCAGTGCACGTGGGATACCTGGGTCATGCCCTTGTTCAGTATTGATACAGGCTAACTCAACAAAATGATTCGTGAATTGCACATTGCGTAAATGTTGTGACAGAATGAACAGGGATGTGTGCAGGAGAATAAGGTAGACCTCTTTGGAGAGATCAGGGTTGGCTTTTCCAAGAGGAAAAGAGTTGGGAGCCTGAGGGAGGCCCAGGAGGGGCTGTCTACACAAGTAGAAAGAGAAGTACAATGGTTCCAAGGAGAGGAGAGCATGATTCATTCTAGGAACAAAACTCTAAGGAAGGGCCATCAAGGAATTTGGATTTTATCCCAAGGGGCAGCAGGAGAGTTTGAATCGGGGGCATAAGGTGAATTAAAGTGATGTTTTTTTGAAAGATCACTTTGGCAGCTCAATGGGAACTGCATTTCAGGGCAGCGAGACGGGGAACAGAACAATCCATCAACTGAGAGGCAGCTGGATGGTGAGATTGAGATTGAGTAGGGTGCCTTGGGCAGGAGGTGGAATCACAAGGTGCTTTGGAGTGCCAGGACCAGCAGTGGAGTAGGGCCATGGAGGAGGGGAGCAGAGGAAACATCACTATGAACCTTCAGGCTTCCAGGTTCGGACCTGGCTGGTCATGCCGTTTTTGAGATGGGGAAAGAAGATGCCAGGGGTCAGTTGTTTTGATATCGTCATTAGGTTAATCATTATGATCACTATGAAAAATGCTTGTCCCCAGGGTACGTCTGAGTGGGTCAGTCAGTTGGGTGTCCGCCTTCGCCTCTGATCATGATCCCAGGGTCCTGGGATTGAGTCCTGCCAGCATCAGGCTCTCTGCTTAGCAGGGGGTATGCTTCTCCCTCCCCCTCTGCTCTCCTCGCCCCTGCTCACTCTCTCTCCTCTTCTCAAATAAATAAAATCTTTTAAAAAAAATGCTTGTCCCCAGTTCAGGTCTCAGGAAGGGTGCTGTTAACATCAACAACTCAATTTGGCCTCAGTGTATCACATTCTCTCTGCCTGGACATCAGCATCCTCACTCTTACTCAAGAGTGGGGTTTCTCAACCTCGGCACTATGGACGTTTTGGGGAGGGATAACTCTTGGTCGGGGGAAGGGGGGCTATCCTGTGCATTGTAGGAGAGTTAGCAGCATGCCTGGCCTTCACCCACTAGAGGCCAGTAGCACCCTCTCCCCAACTTATGACCATCATAAATGTCTCCAGACATGGCAGATGTCCCCTCAGGGACAAAGTGGGTCCTGCTTCAGGGCTGCTACTCCAGAAGCCTAGTTGTTGAGAAGAGGAGGTAAAAGCTCATCTAGGAAGGACAGGTTACCTGCTGGGAGCTTGGGGAGTTCTCAGCCTGACTCTCAAACTGTGGTGTGTCCCACTGCTCCACGCTAATGGCGATCCAGAGCTAGAAAAAAGCCTCACCCAGTAGCCTAAACACACACCAAAATAAATACAAAGCACCCATGCCAGGTGCTGCCCCAGGGTTTTCTAATTTAATGCTCATAATCACTTGTTCTACCGACAGGAAAGCAGAGGCTTCTATGGGTTGAGTTGCATGCCTATGACAGCGAGGTCGCTAAGTGGTGGAGGCAGGGTTTGAACTCAAGTCTTCGGTGCCAGATCCCATACACTTACCTTGGTACCACAGTTGCCGTTCCTGAAGATTGAAGCACAACCTGCAGCATCTGTGCCTGAGGATGCCCTGGCTTCAGAGAGGGGAAGTCAGGAGCCATGACCCTCAGGCCTCAGTGACTCCCATTCTTCCCCTTGGATCCTCAAGGCCAGACTTATGGAGGACTCATCTCTGAGAGTCCTATGTCACCCATTGGAGAGAGGCTCTGGGCGCTACACTGCATTGCCCACCGCCACCTCCCCAGCTACAGCAGAACCCCCCTGCCCCAGCAGGCTCGCCAGTGCTCTCAGCTTAGGTCTCCCACAAAAGCACAGCCACACCATTATTGCAAGACATCAACCTCCCAGCTGAACAAGGCAGGCTTTCTTCAGACTCCTTAATAAGATCAAAGTGGAATCTCCCACCCAGATACACAGGCTCCCACCTCCCTGGGCCTCCTAGGCCCCAGTCTCAGAGGTTCTGTGTGGAGTCTCCTGGGTTCCATCCCCCCAAGGGATGTTGTGGGATTAGTGGGCTTCCTCTACTCCATAACGGTGATCCTCAAACCATCCAGCCTAAGAGCTGCATCACAGTGGCAGGGGGCCAGTCTTGAGTTCCTTGAGAATTGTCTGATACTCTTTAGTATTATTCCTTGTTCCCAACAGACTTCCCTGCATGCATTCCGTGAATGTTTGCTAAATTAGTGGATGGATGGAAAGATTGGAAGGATGGATGAATGTATGGGCAGGTGGATGGATAGATACATAGATGAATGGATGGGTGAATGGATGGATGGATGATTGGATGGATGGATGGATAGATGGATGGATGAATGGATGGATGCATGGATGAATGGATGGAAAGAAGGAAGGAAGGAAGCTCGGAACAAAGGGAGAGAAGGAAGATTAAGAGATCTTCAACTTAAGTCATGTACTCCACTAAAGCTCACTTTCCCATTTAGAAAACCTCATGATAATTCATGCAACCAAGTTTTTGACTTTTGAGGAAACACCAGTAGGGCAGTACATAGGGTACTTTTTTGTTTTAAGAAGTGTATTTAGTATTCAGAATAGTATACACTCAAAGTAGGGTGAAGAATAAAAGTACACTCAGATGTTGTTCTTACAGAGTGGGCCATACTACAAATCATCACACCACATACCCATGAGTTGAAAATCTGCCCTGTGAAAAATCTAAACACAATCATTCCCTTTTCCCATGAGATCGTTCAGGAGCAGTGTCCCAACCAGGGCAGCCCACGGTCACCTTGATGAATAGCAAGCATATAGCAAACACTCAAGAAATAATAGCTGTTTTTCTTCACTCCACTAAATGACTCCTTTAAATAGCACCAACTCTTCATGAAACTTTTAAAGGGGTTTTATTTGAAAAAAAAAAAAAAACCCACAGCAGAACATCAAGAAAACAAAGTTGCCTCAAATCCACTACTTACAATGATTACAAAAAGGAGTAGGAATGGCAGTCTCTTCTATAAGCCCACCATCATGACTTAGGTATCATTCACAGAATCTTTTCCAGTCTTTTGCTGTTGCTTCTTGCATAACTACATGTATACACACACATATCCTTTTTTTTTTTTTTTAAGTCGGCTCCACACCAGTGTAGAGCCCAGTGCAGGGCTTAAACTCACGACCCTGAGATCAAGACCTGAGCTGAGACCAAGAGTTGAATGCAAAACCGACTGAACCCCCGGGCACCCCTACACACCTATCTTTTTGTACAAAAGCAAGACCATGCTTTCTGTATTGGTCTGGAACTTACTTCACTTGATCCTGTGTCATGGAGAATGTTCTAGGTCAGCTCACTCAGATCTGTCATGTTCTTGTTTTAATACTTCATGATACAAATGTGCCATCATTTATTTGACCAGTCTCCTTTTGATGGACATTTAGATTGTAGCCTCGTGCATTTCAGGCCTGATATAATGGGGAAAGTCTTCTGCTTGTCCATTCTGTAAATACATGTCAGACACCTATAGGGCATTTGGGGAAAAGTGATTGAATTTAAGATCGTGCTGTGCATTTTGTTTAAATTTATAACACAGTAGAAACCATGTGATCTATAGATTTTATGGGGTTTTCCTCCTGTTTGGAGGAACTGTCATCATTAATATCATGATTAACCCAATCCCCACTCCCACCTGGGCCCTAGCCCATCACTGGAGAGAACGTGTTTCCCACAGATCTGGGGGCAGGAAGACAGGAGAATCTCTTTCCTGTCCTGCCAGGGTGATCTTCCAGTCTTGTCACTCAGGAGAGGTGTGGCACCTCCCCCTGGTTACAGCGTGTTCCCTGGAGAAGGGAGCCAGAAACTTGGGGAAGGCCCCATCCTGGCCTCAGGCAAAGCCAACAAATCAAACCGGCGAAGACCCACCTTGCTTGTTGCTCAGGTTGTTCGTTGGAAGGAATCAAAAAGTCACTGCTTGATGTTTTCTGCATTTCTCACATTATTTTGGTTGTCCCTGTCATTCCCCCAAAAGACTAAACCCTTCAGACCTTCTCTCATAGCCTTGACCCTTGGCCTCTAACTGTTCTAGCTTGGTCTCCCCGCAGGATCTGGCCCAGCGGCCACTCCCCATCCTCCCAATACCGCATCCTTCCCTGCTTCAGCTTCTGCCCCTCTCCCGCCGGAGCCCGACTCCTACAGGCATTCAGCGCTTACTTAGCACAGAAAGCCGGCACCATGGTGTCTGTCTTTTAAATTATTTTAATATTCATTATGTCTCGCCTTCAGCCTTGCATTGCTGCTGTTTGCATTCATATATACTTATAGAGAGCATATGTCCTATATTAGATTATCAGGTCCTGGAGGACAGGGATGAGACCCCATAAAGCAATTTTTACTATCTGCTGTCTCCTGTACATAATAAGCACCTAATGCATATTTTAAAACATTGTACTAAGTTAAGGACCTGATTTACAAGCCACATTGCTCACTTTTCGAGGAATGTCTTCTGGTTTCCCCAGATCAGGATCTAGTTGGCAGGCCTTCTGCCTTGTGTAGAGGGGCTAAGGGCCAGAAGTCTTCTCGGCCTCCAGGATGGGCAGTGCTGGTTCAGGGGTAGGGGGAAGAGTGGGCCTGGTCCTCAGCTAAAGGGAGGGAAGGGGCATTTTGGGGGGAAGCCAGGAAGTTGACCTATGGGAGGAAGCAGAAACCCATCCCTAGGACCTGGTCAGCAATTTCTTCAGCTTCCCCATTGAGATGTCCTAGCTTCCTGCCCCCAAGGGAACTGGAAACTTCTCTATAATGCTGGAGTCACACCCACTCTGGCTTCTCCTCCTTCAGCCCCACTGCCCAGGCGCCCTCAGAGCCAGTATGCTCTCCCTTCTCTGCCTGAGTCCTGGGCCACGGCTCTGATGCTGAGCTTCACGCTGGGTCCCAGAGCCAAGACCTTCCGAAGGCATCCAATGTCTGCGGTTCCCACAATCACTCGTTGGCCAGGGTCCCATGCAGACGTGGCCTTCCCCTCTGAGAATTCCCCCTGTGGAAGGCCACATCTTCCCCTCTGAGAATGAGAGCTTCCAAATGGTCCTGCTGTTTTGTCGCTCTCAACTCAACTCTGCTAATGGCAGAAACATTCCCTCTGCCACTACCCCAAACCCAGGGCTTGAAAACTCACCCCCAGAATGGAGTTCTGGGGAACATGAGTATCATTGAGTCAAGGATGCTGATGTAGACCCCACAGGTCCATAGAATCCCCGGGCCAGAGAGGTCCCAGTCTGAGGCGATGGACAGGGAAGGAATCAGAGGGTGACAAAAAGGCCATGTAGGGTCAGGGAGCTTAATGAAGTAGGGAACAGCCTCCTTGCAGGGTGCCCTCTGGGTTAGGCAGCTCTGCCTGTAAAGGTCATTTAGGAGAAGTGGGCAACACACAGGGACAGCCCCAGAACCACCTGCCCCGAAGCGACCCATTCAGACACAGGCACACCCAACATGAGGTCCCCAAGGGTCTGTTGCCAGTGGGGAGAGGAAACTGGATGGCTCTGTGGTCACAGAAAACCACATGGGCACTCCAGATCTGCTCACTTGCCTGAGCATTTCAGCAGGAGGACATTGTCTTCAGGTGGGAGGTCAGGCAGTCGAGCACTGGGGCTCAGTTCTTGGTGAGGGCCTGTCTCAGGCAAAGGATGCACACTTGGAAATGAGCAGCCCGTGGTTCCCATGCAACCTCTGCTTTGTCCTTGAGCTTTGTGCTTGGGCAAGTCATTTTCCTGGATGTCAGCACTTGGTCCATCAAATGGCAGGACCACATGTAGGTCTTACCTGAGGATCTATCATTTCAGGAGCTGCCTTTCTGCTGGACAGTCTGGTCATCAGACCTGCTAATCAGGGGATCCCGGCTGCAGGGGTTGGCTGATGGAGGGGGCAGGATCTGTGTGTTGCAGGAGAGTTCTCATGCCCCTCAGTCCTAGCTTTTTCAGGGGTCCTCAGGTAGAACTTTCCATATTCATCAGAACCCTGCTATTGCCAGCCTGTCTGCCTGCCTTCTTGGAAGGGTTTGCTTTTCCTGGCTCTCTATGGGAAAGTGTGATATGAGTTCCCTATGGCTGCTGTAATGAATGACCACAAACTTAGTGGCTTCAAACAACACAAATCATTTAATGGCTCTGGGGGTTCCAAGTCCGTGATAGGTCTCCCTGGACTAAAGTCAAGGATCTGGCAAGGCAGCAGTCCCCTTGGAGGTTCTAGGGGAAAATCCATTCCCCTGGCTTTTCCGGCTTCCAGAAGCTGACTGCAAGACCTGGTTTGGGACCTCACACCTGTAAGCTGTTTCCTTCTCTAACTCTTACCTTCCTGCTTCTCAGGAACAGGGACCCGGTGATTTCATGGGTCCACCCCAGTGGCCCAGAATAATCTCCCCATGCCAAGGTCCTTGCCATGCAGGGTAATACCATATTCACATGTGTCCAGGGCAGGGGGTGGGGCGGTGAGCATCCTTAGAAGTCCCTGTGCAGCTTGCCAGGAATGTGTTTGTCCCTGCATCCATTCCTACATCCCGTCTTCCTGTGACCCCCAGCCCTCCTCGCTATCCCTTCCCCTCCAACCCCCCGCTGCTGCACTGAAGCTTTTGTAAGCACTTTTCCTGAAAGTGTGGGGTTAGGAGGGTAAAATAAAAGTAGAGAGCAGCACATGGTTTCCTCCCTTTTTTTCTTTTTAGATTTTATTTATTTATTTGAGGGAGAGAGCATGTGCAGGAGTAGGGGGGAGGGGAAGAGAGAGAAGCAGACTCCCCACTGAGCAGGGAGCCTGACACAGGACCAGATCCTGGGACTTCAGGATTGTAACCTGAGCCAAAGGCAGATGCTTAGCCAACCAAGCCCCCCAGGGGTCCCAGGAAACAATTTCTAAATGGATGTCAGACATCATTGATCCTAGGAACTTCCTGGCCGCTGATAAAACTCCCGGCCCAAATCTCCCCTGGGCCGCTGCCTAAGGCCTGGCTTGTCCTTCCTCCTTCCTGCTCACTTTTGATTCCTTTATTCCAATTAGGCATTTACCCCATCTCTCCCTCTAGGCCTAGGTCTTTTTTTTTTTTTTTCATGTCCCAAAGATCACTGAATTCCTGAAAAATAAAGGACTGTGTTTCTGGGTCTTCCTTCTAGCCAGTTTTGGCAATCTGACAGGGCAGGGGATGACTGCCTAGATACATTTTCAAGCCATTCAGTTAGTTCCTGTGGGTATAAATTGATTCCCCTCCTAATTCCTTCATTCATCCAGTTTTCTTGAGCATCTAATACGTCCAAGTGCTGCTCTTGGCCTCAGGGTTGTAATAAGCAAGATAGGGATGGTCTGTGCCCTCAGAGGGTCACACACACACGTACAGGTGTCTGTCTGACTTCAAATACAGACTGCCCCTCCCCCAGTCTGTGGATTTTAAAGATGGCTTCTAATTTTCCCTACGACAACGGTCCTCAAAGCCTTCTCAGTTCCCCCTGTTATCCATTAGATGGCAAAAGGATGGCAGGTGACTTTGTCCTCACAACAGTGAAAAGCAGCTAGAGGAAGGTGGGGCAGGACAGGGCCCCGTCCCAACGGTGGTTGCGGGATCCAAATGTGAAAGGAGTCTGGAGTCTTCGGGGACCAGAGGAGGGAGCCTGGGCGCTGTGTCCTAACTGGTCCTCCCTTCTTGGGGGAGTGCGTGCGGATATGCGACGGATTAGGCGGCCTCTTGTTATAGCTCTTGTTATAAGAGGAAAACAGCTTCTGTGTTTTGAGAGCTTAGTTGGGCAGAAGAGATAGAGTGTCAGTGCCTAAAAGCAGGGCTTGCCTTGGATAAGCTCCATTCAGATAATGGAGAGCCGAGTATTCCCTTTTCCCACCAGACCTTCCCGTGTGTGCAGCAAACCTCCCCGTTCCTGTTAGATGCAGCTTCTAAAACCTTTAAAGCTTCCAGAAGCTCCTTGATCTTAGTGGTTGGTTTATTCTTTTCCCGGAAAGCTTATGGAAACATAAAATGTTAAAGCTGGAGGAGACCTTGGAGAACAGATGCATTATTTAATTTATGTTTTTAATTCTCCCAGTCCAGCAACTCTGGGGGGAGGAGTTTACAGCTCCCTTCCCCACTGCTCCTGGGTCTGCTCCCATTCACAGCCCTCTTGCTGCCTTTTCTGCGTGCTCCCCAGGTGGGCTCTCTCCTCGAAAGCTCTTAGTGTTCTTGCTTTCCTGAAACGTGTCCACAGGGGCACCGTGGGGTCTTTCTCCTGCCGGTGGTTGGAATGCAGGACGGCCTGTCTGTGCTGGTCCCTTAGCTGGCTTACAAAGGGACAAGCTCTACACAGACAGGGCCCACGCAAGTCAGGGATCAAATCCACAGGGGTGCAAGGTGCACGCAAACACATACAAGAAAGTGGGTTACCACGCCTGGTTCTGGTTGGATGGTGAGAGCTGAGGAGGGCTACAGGCTCGTGCTCATCACAGGAGAGGGGGAGCCCTGTTACCCCAGGGTCCTTCCCAGATACTTGCCTGGATAATGCCTGGATTTGTCAGGCCAGTCCAAGCCTGAGCCTCAAAAGGCAAACCTGGAAGCTCATCAGTCCTCTTATAAGAAGGGGCAGTGTGATGCCAGGAGCTGCAACCAGACTCCTCCCCCCCTGCCCCTCCCCCTGCCCTGCTCCTTTCCCAAGGCTTTTGTCTGGAATGCTGGTCAGTGTCACGGCAGGGGCATGGGGGCATGGTTGTGCCTGGGTCCACTGAGGTCCAAACTTACATGGCCCCACAGCCCTGGGATTCCATCCTGAGCCTGCTTGGGTTTTAGGACTAAGAATGCATTTGACATTGGGAACCAACATTCTGGAGTCAGGGGCCAGGACAGGGGGGTAGAAGTCTGCCACTGCCCCCCGACCACCACCACCGCCACCACCACCGAGCCCTGAGTCGTGCTCATCATGGCCAAACCCATCATGGCCTTCCTTTCCTAAACCTCCCTGAGCAGGAAAGGCTGCTCCTGAGACCCCGAGAGTACTCTCTCCTGATGTTGATGTTACGACTTCTGCCATTTCCTCTGAAGATCCCTCTCTGGGCCCCAGTGCCTTCCCGAGAACTGAAGAAAGTTTCCAGCATGGGCCGAATGAGCCCCCTGGGGTAGGCAGAATAATGGTCCCAGGGATGTCCACGTCCTACTCCTTGAAACCTGTGCATGCCAAAAACAGAGGCAGTTTCTTAGGGCCAGCGGACAGACTCTCCCCTAGAGCCTCCAGAAGGAACACAACCCTGCAATTCCTTGATTTTAGTCCCAAGAGACCTATTTCAGGCTTCTGACCTCCAGAACTATAAGGTAATAAGTTGATGTTGTTGGAAGCACCTGAGCTGTTTCTCATTTGTTACAGCAGCTGTAGGAAACTAATATGCTCCCTCCCCACAAAGAAGGAGGAAACCGGATCAGGCATTGAGGGTGTCCCCCCACCTTTGGTAAGGTCCGCCTGCTCAAATGGGCCTCCCTGGAGGTGTCCTTAGAATCCCCAGAGCTCTACCCTCCTCCTCTGTCCCCAGTGGCCCGGCAGAGCTCAGGCTCCAGATGGAGACCTGGCTCTGGCTGCCCTCCCCCTGGGGCAGTCATGCCTCTGACTGTGGGCAATACCCCATGCACCCAGCTGGGCCACCTCAGAGCACCTCTCCATTCTATGCTAAAAGTCTTGTCTTCCAAGTGGCTGATGATGAGCTCCCAGTGGGAGTTGGAGGCAGGGGCATTCCTTGGGAGGGTTCCTTGCAGACCTCAGTCCCCAGAGGATGAGCAGAAAACTACAGGATCTTCACCATCCTCTTCCTTAGGAAGCATGTCGCCCATAAGGGGACTCAGAGACCACCTCCCACCCCATGGTTTTGGCTTCTCTTCCACAAGGATTATGACCCAGGCTCCTTGGGACTAGCCACAGTCCAGCCTTCCAGAGTTGCGGCCATCCCCACCTCAGTCCCTACCAACAGCAGGAGAAACGAGATGAAAATGAGTAACAAGGCAGACATGGGGGGAGACAGTGATGCCATTCAGTAAGCACTGATGTCACAACTTGGCATTTGAGGAATGGGGCGTGGGCGTGGGGCAGAGCATGGGCGTCTGTTTTGCCCTGACAAAACCTGCAATGCTACCTCATGCTCCTGTCTCCCAGCAGGAAGCAAGTGGCACTGGGCTCCCGAAGAAAGAGAGAGCATGGCTAGGGGAACTAACAAGGGATAGCGCAGACAGGGGCGCCTGGGGGGCTCCATCGGTTGGGCATCTGCCTTTGGCTCAAGTCATGATCTCAGGGTCTTGGGATCAAGTCCTGCATCAGGCTCCCTGCTCAATGGGGAGCCTACTTCTCCCTCTGTCTCTGCTCCTCCCCACACTTGTTCTCTCTCTCTCTCTCTATATATATATATATATCTCAAATAAAGAAAATCTTTAAAAGGGTAGCACAGTCCCCAGGGGCTGGCAATGGCGGGGAGTCATTGCAATCCCTGACCTAGAGCAGCAGCTGGAAGGTGGGTTCCAGAATGAAGTGGAGGTCTAGGAGCTGGGGCTCCCCCACAGTGACCCACCTGGGCATGAGCTGGGAGAACAGATACCCCAACTAACTAATCACCCTGCTCCCCACCCCATCTCCTGCTGATGATGCCTGCTGACTAAGCCCCACAGAAAGCAGAGGAAGAGGGTGCACAGAGCAGAGCCGGTGAAAGTAAAGGTAGAGAGCTAGCCAAAGACACCAGCGTACTGGTCCACTTTCTGCTCTCTCACATGATGGCCTTCCCGGCACCTTTCAGTGCTCCACTCTGGGTTATGTCCTCAAGGAGGGGTGCCTTCCCTGACCTCTGGGTCTAAAGGAACAGCATCTGCCCCTCTGCTGCAGCTTCTGCATCATCTACCACAGTCCACAATACAATCATCCTGTCGGTTGGCCATCATGTGTCCCTAGACAGGGGACTGGTGACTGTGTGTGACCCACTGAGATGGAAGTCTGGCCAGGGGACCTTTTCTGTTCTCTCTCTCAGTCATACCCATAGCAACTCACGCTAGGCCTGCTAGGTATTCTCAAACACTGGCTGGATGGATTGGCAGACCAACATTTATGGAATGAATGATTGGGAACTGGAAACAATAATTAGGAGTTGTCCCAGGGGATATGCAGCCATGGTAGGCACGTCAGGGGAAGCCGAACGTGGCCAGGTTCACCCCAGACTCACAGGGTCATGGTCTACCAGGTGCTCCCCTGAGTCTAGGAAGCATTGTTCCCTGGGCTGTGTTTCCTCTCAGTGTCCTCCCCGCATGGGTTGCAAGAAGGAGCTAGATGCCCGCACTGTTACCTACAAGACAGAAAAGGGGGAAGCTTTGCTGGGAAGAACACGACACAGCAATCGGGGTCCTGTCCCAGAGGTGTCCACAGTGTGTGCAAACTTACAACACCTGAGGAACTAAATGGGGGTACAGCACCCGGGATAGAACAGGAAGGGTCCCCAAGGAGAGTCTAACATCACTACATATGGGGCTGTTCCAAATGAGGTGACCATCTCACTTAAATATGTCAGCGAGGGGACAGTGGTGAAGTCTGTTGAAAATATGGAGTACCTAGAAAGAGAAACCGTAGTATTCAAGAATCAGAGATAAGAAATTATTTTTAAAATATTTGGAAACACATCGTTATGGCCTTTATTTTCACGGGCATAGAAGAGGCCGTACATTTACTAGAATAGAGATGAAACAACAGATAATAAGAGGACAGGCTGGAACATTTTTTTAAGGCCTTGATAGGTTAAGGAAAGGAGACAAGGAGCAAATATGGCTGTTGGAAATGTCAAGGAGCAAATGGATTCCACGAGAAACACCCATGCGAATGTGATGGGCAAGGCAGAGACGCCATCCAGATGCTGAAGCAAAAAGGAGTCACAGATGGAAGTGGCCGGAAACAGGTGTTTGGAGCCTGAGTTCAGAAAGTAAAAACCTAAAAAAAAAAAAAAGAAAGAAAGAAAAAAGAAAAGAAAGAAAGTAAAAATCTACCTGTATGAAAAGGGAACACTTGAAGGAAGAAAAAGGGATTTGTTTTCTTTCTTCCTTCCTTCCTTTCTTTCTTTCTTTCCTCCTTTTTTTCTTTCTTTCTTTCTAGCAAAGGAATTTAATCACTTACAAGGATAAAACAGGACAAAGTAAAAAACAAAAATTTTCTATAGAAAGACAGGAAAGAGTGGATGCAATGTGGACTCCCCTGGCAAAATTAACTGGAAGTAACAAACACATAGACAAATACTGATATTTTTTTCCTCTTAGTTTCAAGAATAAAGAAAGAATTCGACAAGTGCTCAGGCAGGGCAAAAAATAAAAACAAAAAAACAAAACAAGAAAAAAAGCTATCTACAAAGAACAAGTTAGATTTGTCACGGGGACCCGCATGACACAGATGATGTGAATTCCAGGAGAGAGTTGCTAAGAAGCCAGACAAAGACAGATACAGAGAGAGAAAGAGACAGAAAGACAGAGAAACACAGGGAGAGAAAGAGACAGAAAGAAGAGAGAAGGAAAAGACAGAGAGATAGGTTAAGAGACAAAGACAGGGAGAGAGACAGGAGATAAAGACAGAGAGAGAGACAGACAGAGGGAAAGGTTGTGATCCATTAACACAGCAGCCAACGAAGGCGTTGTTTACTTGTCAAGATAATAGAAAGGCTCCCTCAGATATGTAAGATTCCAAACGTCTACCTGACAACCAAAAAAATGAGTCAAATAGTTCCCAAGAGAAGACACAGCAGTGGAGGACCCTGGAGACTCATCACACACACACATCGAAAACGTGGTTGTCACTGCCGTCACAAAAGAATACAAATGCGATTCTTTTTTTTTTTTTTTCAGTGTATTTGACAGATAGAGATCACAAGTAGGCAGAGAGGCAGGCAGAGAGAGAGGGGGAAGCAGGCTCCCTGCGGAGCAGAGAGCCTGATGCGGGGCTCGATCCCAGGACCCTGAGATCATGACCTGAGCCGAAGGCAGAGGCCCTAACCCACTGAGCCACCCAGGCACCCTTTTTTTGAAAAAAAAATTTTTTTTTCAAAAATTGTGTGTACTTTTATTATGGATTTAGATAATATAAAAAACACAAGCTTGACAATATTTGTAAAGTTGAAAGTGATTACTGTAGGGCAAAAATTAACATTCTGGGGGAGAAAACCAAAACATGGATAGGAAAACCAAAACTAATGATAGGAAATAAACAACCAAGGAAGCATAAAAAGCAAATAAAACAAAACAAAACCCACAAACAATAAAAATACAGACATGCAGAAATAAGAGCCAACAAATCCAATCTGAGATAAAGATTAAATGGAGTTAACTCCTTTGTTAAAATATAGGCTTTCAAGAAATAATGGTTCAAAAAATAAAGCTTTGCTTTGTGTCACCTACAAGAAATACACCTACCACATAATTACGTGTAAGAAAATTTTTAAGTTAAGAGCTAGACAGAAAAATACCAGGTGACACAAATAACTACAAAAATAAAATTCTTTTAAAAAGGTGGTGGTGGGGGCACCTGGGTGGCTCAGTGGGTTAAAGCTGCTGCCTTCGGCTCAGGTCATGATCCCAGCGTCCTGGGACTGAGCCCCGCATCGGGCTCTCTGCTCGGAGGGGAGCCTGCTTCCTCCTCTCTCTCTCTGCCTGCCTCTCTGCCTACTTCTGATCTCTCTCTCTGTGTCAAATGAATAAATAAAATCTTAAAAAAAAAAACGTGGTAGGGCGTAGAATTCTAAATCACATTTCCGAAGTAAATAATACACATGGAGGGCTAAAGGATCTATTTCTTTGTGCATGTAATAACATCACATCAGGGGTGCCCCGGTGGCTCAGTCTGCTTAGCGTCTGACTCTTGGTTTCAGCTCAGGTCATGATCTCAGGGTCGTGAGATCCAGCCCCACGTTGGGCTCCGCACTCAGCGGGAAGTCTGCTTGAGACACTCTCTCTCCCTCTCCCACTGTCCCTTCCTGACCCATGCATGCAGGCACTTATGCACAAATAAATAAATAAATAAACAAACAAATAAATAATATCATACCATATCAAGATATATAAAGCCAAAGGAGTTAGGTTTGGATTAAAACGTGGGCAGAAATAAGAAGGGGGGACATTTCTCAAATAAGGCCATAGTGATCTGCATAAATATTTAGTAGTTCAATATTGACATCACTAATCTACACAGAACTCAAAATATTTTCCTTTCTTATGACCGTGGGATATTTACAAAATTGTACCGTATTTTGGCCCCTGAAGAAAATGTCAGTGAGTTGACTGAACAAAAATGAATGAGAACAAGGGAGTTATTTCTTTGTCTCGGGATATCAGAAAGATATGACTAGGGAAATCGTTAGAAATTAGCAGGGCATCACTGATTAAGATAACAACAACAACAAAAAGAAATTCATAAATTAGAAAGTGGAATCAATTAGCAGAACTGACTCTAGAATTGTGGCTTAGCCAAAATACACATAAAGTATATGACATGAATGTCCATGTTAATGAGAACTGACTAGACAGAAAGATACAAGTCTACAAAAGCGGAGGCACCTGGGTGGCTCAGTTGGTTGGGCGTCTGCTTTCATCTCGGGTCATGATCCCAGGGTCCCAGGATCGAGTCCTGTATCAGGCTCCTGGCTTGGCGGGGAGTCTGCTTCTCCCTCCCCCTCTGCCCCTCCTACTTGCTTTCTCTCAAATAAATAAATAAAATCTTAAAAAAATATATTTAAAAAAAATCACAAAGACGCAAAAGAAGGGTGTGAAATAGAGTAAGAACCCACGGATACAGAAAATAGAATGTCTTATTTCCACAGAGAGAGTTGCTTTCTAGGCAGCCAAACATTGCCGAAACTGACTTTTTGAGAATATTTAAAAGCCTGAATTGGTGAAAAACCGTGGAAAAAATTGAAACTTTGTCAGTGATTTGCCCCCCCTCCCAACAAAGAAACTGAGCAGAGAGAAATCTGCGGGCAACGTTGGAGACTTACGCTATGTACCACCACCACCAAAGTGAATGCATTATTCTGCTGCTTTTCCAACTAAAAAAAAAAAGAGTTTACTATTTTACCATCATACCATCAGCCTCCTTTCCAACAGGTAGCTTAAAATTAGCACCACTTTGGTCTCCCTCTATCGAACAAAAAGGGCAGACCCTTTCTCCCCACCCCATGTCCTTCTGTAAGTACAAGCACATAATTATCTCCCCTCCCCCACGTTTTTAAAAAAGATTTTATTTATTTATTTGAGAGAGAGAGTGAGAGGTAGAAGCAGACTCCCCAAAGAGCACAGACACCAACGCAGGACTCGATCCCAGGACCCTGAGACCATGACCTGAGCCAAAGGCAGGCGCTTAATCCATGGAGCCATCCAATGCCCCTCCCCGTCCCTCTAGTTTCAAATCGGAGATAGTGCTTCTATTATCAAGATAGGTCGGGCAGGAAGCGAAAGGAGGAGACTCGTTTTCACCGAGAGGCAGGGGTAGGAGCAGGGAAGGGACCCAGCCCCGCCACAGGGCAGGGCACACCTGCTGGAGAACGGGGAGGGGAAGGGTTCTCTCTTGCAAGAAGCTGAGAGCCACGTAGTGGGCTGTGACACTGGGGAATGCTCTGTGTGGGCATAGGTATATAGGTACTGGGCACTCAGCAGCCAGGCCCTTGGAGGGCAAGACCCCTCTCTCGCTAATAACCCACCAGTGCTGTTTGCCAGATCCACAGCACAGGGTCCCAGGAAATACTCAGACTCTATAGGATCACTGGGAGCTCCGAGTTTGGGTCCAAGCAGCGTTGTGCACTGGGCAAGGCTTCCTCTGCCAGATAAGAAGCAAGGGGAGTTTTCAGGCAGTTATTATAGTAATCGTAACCATGACCTACGAGAACAAGGGGAATTAGGTTGGCCCCAGTCCTAGGGGAAGACCCGGGAGACAGGAAGAGGGAGACGGGAGGGAGAG
This sequence comes from Taxidea taxus jeffersonii, assembly GCA_003697995.1. Taxonomy (NCBI): domain Eukaryota; kingdom Metazoa; phylum Chordata; class Mammalia; order Carnivora; family Mustelidae; genus Taxidea; species Taxidea taxus. The sequence goes on along the minus strand of ML106226.1, from coordinate 631,168 downwards.
AGAGTCTTCTCCAGGGAGAAGAGATGCTTTGCCAGCACTTTTTCTAAAACGCTCCTTCTAAATGACTCTGGATTTGTGTTTTTCATTCAGACTGGATGTGCTAAGGCATTTTCATTTTGTTCCAGCTCCTTCCCACCCTACCTTCCCAGCAAATTCCGTCCCGGCGCTGTTGATTTCTGTCTTGCGACCATTATGGAAATCTGGCTTCATTTCTCCTCCTAATTTATGATCTTGTTAACATGCCCGCATGCCAGATGGTCCTGTTCTTCAGGTTGCGAGTTAATGAGATAAACAAAAACTGCTGTAAGAAGCAAACAGGGGGAGGGTGTTTTTTTTTTTCCCCCTTGAATGGGCCTCTCTTCACTTCTCCAAATGTGCTTTGGAGGCCTCTGCCTTAGCTCCCTGTGATTCTAAGCGGGTGACCAGCACTCGATGGCACTCAAGTGCTCATGGAGATGTGAGCCTGTCTTTCCCTGTGGTGCTCCAGGCTTTGGGATTCTGTCCCAGGAAGAAATAGGGCCTTGGGATCCCCCACCTCCCGAGTCTACCCTAGTGCTTGATTGAGCCCACCTGTCCTTGCTTCTGCTTTCTTTGCTCACCCTAGGCACAGCACTTAACACATTGTACTGTGTTTGTTGATTCTTCCATCTGCCTACTCCACTGTAAGCTCCCTGGGGCCAGAGACCACATCTTTTCCCCCTGAACCCAGAATAATGCCTAGCCCAAGTCTAGACACCTAGTTGGCTGATATCCAACAAATAAGTATGAAACATCTCCATCCCCACTGTAAATAAGCAAGGTATGGCTAAAGTGGGGAACAATGAAGTGAATGGGTAAATACACACTACGAAGTTGGTACAACCAGCCGAATTAGTTAGATGGGCTGTCAGACACCCCAGTCTGGGAGGGGGCTGGGCCACGTGATCTTTAAGGACCCTTTCCATGCCAGGAGAGACAGCACCCAAGGTGAGACCATAATCAGACACACCAAGGTAGAATTTTCCATCATTCTTCATCTAGCCTTCACTCTGGCATCTGGGTCGTGGGAGGAATCTGGAGCAGCCACCTCTTACCCCTGCTTATCTTTATTGGCTGTCCTCATACCATTCTGGGAAGATAGCTATCCAACCCCAGATACGGGATTGGATGCAGGAGAGAGAGAGAGGGAGGCTGCATTGCTACATTAGTGCTAGTAAACCAAGGCCCTCAGCACAATTGGTGTATAGCTCAGGGGTCAGCAAACTTGGCCTGCCCACCACATCGGGTATCATCTGCTTTTATAAATAAAGTTTTATTAGAACACAGCCCGACCCTTTGTTAACATTCTGTCTATGGTTGCTTTGGATCACAATGGTGAAGTTGGATTTTCGCAACAGAGAACATACAGCCTACACAGCCTAAAATATTTACTCCCTAACCTTCTGCAGAAAAGGTTTACTGAGCCTGAATCTAGGGGAAACACAGGAAGGCCCGTGTGCACACACAGTTGGGTTTGCATAATATGCAGAGGTGGGCCATCGTCTTGTCTTCCTTCAGGAGGCATTAAGAGCTATGGCAATAGATGAATGAATGAATGAGTGAGTGATGAATGGAGCTTCTGGCCTCTTTTGGGCATCCTGAGAATATGACCGTCCCTGGCATGATGAAAGCCTGTCAATTAGGGTGGGAAGATAGATGTCCACTGTCATTTTTCACTGGCTTATCATGATCAACCATAATCGACTGCATATGGTGGGATTTAGTTGGGAAGACAGGGGGCCAAAGGGAGAGCCGGTCGCTGTCTTGTCCGAATCCCACCCACACAGCCAGGTCCCCAGGAAATATGATCACAGGATAGACAGCAGGAATGAAAATCAGCCCCTGTCCCAATTCATTCCTGAGATCTGCTTGAGCCAGAACGGGCTGATAGAATTCCAAATAATAGGATTAGCCTCAGGCGGGGTGCACTAATGCCCCTGACTCTCTGAGATTGGAAACATTTCAATTTAGCACTCTGCTAATGCCAGGACCCTTTTTGTAAATACCTTGTCTGGCCTGCCAGTCTCTTTTGAACTCCAGTTTGTAATGAAATTAGCCTGCATTGCCCTCTCCCGAGAACCTGGGGTCTGGTCTTAAGGATGTGACCCTTCTTGATAGCAAGACACTGGTGACACCTTACCTTCAGGCCAACTGCCTTAAGGTCCACGAAATGCCTCTTGGGGAAGAGAAGAAGCCCAGCCAAACGTTTGCTCAAGCTGCTTTAGATTCAAAAGTTGTTCAGATCTCATTAAGACTATAGGGCAAAGGTCTATCATCAGATTGGTTTTTGTTTTGATCGGCAGTATTGACACCGAAGACCCTTGTCTATTGTAGCATTGGAAGAACAGGACTGTCTCCAGTGGAGGAAAACTTTCCTAACTTTCCTTTCACCCAGGGCCAGCCCTGTGAGTCCTCAGCTGCCCGGACAGATAACCAGGAGAGAGAGAGAGAGAGAGAGACACACACACACACACACACAGTTGAACAGGGTGCAGTGACTGGCTTTAAAGAAGTCTCAGTTCTATTTGCAGTCAAGAATAGAGTGGTCTGAATCATTGCATTTACTAGTGGGGAGGGTCCTTCAACACCATCTTGTTCAGTGTCTTCAGAGATGAGTAAAGCTCAGAGAGCTGAGATGGGCACCTGGAGCCAAAATTAAAATTCTTGATTCCTAAGCCAGTCTTTATGTCAATTTACAACACTCCCTCATTACATTACTGAGGGCACTTGCATCTTCAGAGGCCCAACTCAAACTGAGAGGAAAAAAAAGTGAAGTGTATGAATGTATGGCCTCATTTTACTGAAAATGCCTAGGTACTGGACTTCAGGCATGGCTGGATCCAGGTGTATGGATGGTGTCCCCCGTACTCTATTCCTGTCCATCTCTCCATTCTGGCTTGTTCTGTGCAGGCTTTTTTCTCAGATGGGTTCCTTTACATCCTTCAGGCTAACAGTCCCTGCAGAGAGAGAGAGAGAGAGCACCTTTTCCAGCAATGTATTCAGAAGTCTCAGGGCTGATGCTCATTGTCGCTAATCAGCCTTGCTTGATTATGTGCCCGTCCCTGAGTCTCTTGCTGCAGTTGGGGGGCTGTGATATTCACAGCCACTCTTGAAGCCACATGGACAGAGAATGAGAAATGGGGCATTCCTCGAAGAAAAATCAGGGACTCCTGATTTCCCTTCCAGACGAAGGGATGGGAGATGCTGGCTGAGAAGCAGAGTAAGCAGGGACTCACACTGCTCCCTGCCAAGTCTGCCTCTGAAGCTAGTTTATATTCCTAATTTGGGTCCGTCCATCCTCCTGGTCTGGATCCTTCCTGCTCAGGTTTTGGTTTTGGTTTTGGTTTTTGGTTCCTCCCCCCCTTTTTTTAAGATTATTTATTTCTTGACAGAGAGAGAGAGAGAGAGACAGTGACATAGAGAACATAAGCAGGGGGAATGCGAGAGAGAGAGAGAGAGAGAGAGAGAGAGAGAGAGAGAGAAGCAGGCCTCCTGCTGAGCAGGAAGCCCCATGCGGGACTCAATCCCAGGACCCTGGGCTCTTGATCTGAGCCGAAGGCAGATGTTTAACCAACTGAGCCTCCCAGGTGCCCCCCTCCTCCCCACTGCACAGGTTTTTTTTTCCGTGCTCACTCTTGGCTAGCTGAGCTGTCTGTAAATTCTTTCCGAGTCTCCCGTTCACCCCAGGGTAGCTGAACTTCCCCATCAGCCATGAGCTCTAGGTCCCTTGACTGATTCCCTAAATCATGACCTCCATTTGGGGAGAAGTCTGCCCCGGACCACTTGTTAGCCTCTTATCTACCCTGACTTTTAGCGAATTTTTTTCTATTCACGCCTGTTGTCATGGTTTTTTTTTCTTTCTTTCTTTCTTTCTCCCACCCTGACTGCTGAGTCTCTTCCTCCATTTAAATGATTTTTCACAAATCTCCCAGCCTAACGCACTGAGTTTCTGGAGTACCTTTATCCATCATCACTTAAAATGAACTCTCTCTCCAATAAGAGGTTTATTCCCATTTGCATATAATAATAACATAGTGTGGTCCTTAAATACGTTTTCCATAATATGATGTGGTCCTTTGCAGTGTGTAACTCATTTGTTCTTCACGATCATCCCGGAAAGGAGGCAATGGCTCCATTTGTCAAGTGAAAAAGAAAAAAAAAGAGAAGAAAAAAAAAAAACAACTCAGAAAGCTTCAGTGTGCGGGAGGGTAGGCGCTGGGAAGCAGCGGGGGAGGTGGTAAGTTGCAGACACAAGACTCAGACACCAAGGTCAGGGGGCTTCCGTCTCCTTCACACAGATCCCTAAACAAGCAAAGCTTTGAGTGTGGTTCTCCAGTTGGGAACATTTGACTGCCCAGGGGGATGCTTGGCAGTGCTTGGAGACTTCTGATTGACTCATTTCGAGGGAAGGAAGCAGATTGACTGGCCTCTATCAAGGAAAAACCAGAGATGCTGGTAGATATCCTACAGCACACAGCACAGCATCCCCCTGCCCAGCCACACCCCCTCCCCAGGCAACAAGGAGGGATCGGGCCCCCAAATTCGACAGGGCAATTATCCAGAGAAGTGTTTCCCTCCACAGCCCTAGTGGATTTCCTTTCTGTCCTCAGCCAGGTGCAAGCTAGATCAGTCACTGTGTTACTTTGTCTTCATCAGATGGGACAGGAAATGGCATGGTAGGAACCAGGGCCGGAGGACACCTCCTCCTGCCATCCGCTTTGGTTTCCCCGGCCCTGGCTTTGAGCTGTGCTCAGGGTTGTGGAGCAGAGACAGGGAGTGTACCCTTCCCTGTAGCTAGCACTGCGGGGGTCCCTGGAGGGAGTGGAGGCGGAGGGTAAGTAGAGGGTAACGGTGGAGGGGGGGGGGAGCAGACTCAGAAAGGAGGAAGAGCCCACGAAGGAGGCAGGGGAAACGGGAGAGTGGGGAGGATGTCTGGACTTGGCTGGCAGGAGAAGAGCATGGTAGGTCATGGAGGAGAGAGGACGGGGCCTCCCCACTCCCTCTGCGGGCTTCAGGGAGTGCGATTTTAATGGGAGTCTAATTAAGTCAGAGCCACGCCCATTATTCACACTCTGCTCCTGTGGCTTCTGAGCCCACACAGTCTGCTACACTCTGGAGAGGCCCCACCAGGGGTGACTCTGGATTTGTCTTCGCTGCAGGAGGGGGTGGGGGCGTGCATCCTGGCTCCTGGCTGCTGGCAGGCAGACCTGGGCTCAGGGGGTCTTCCTTCCTGACCTTCCTCGTCTTGTTTCTCCCCCCGACTGTGCGAGGTTGGTAGGGGCTGGGGGTGCAAGGGGGTGTCTGTTGATGAATTTGTGTGGGGCTGAGAAGCAGCACACATTTCAGGTCTGATGACCTCATGCATCCCGCTGAGGCCCAGTAAAAAGAAAGGGCCTTGCCTGTGGCTTTGGGGCAGGTGCGGCCAACCCTGCCCGGGGCTCCCGGGAGAGGCAGGACAAGGGTAGATCCAGGATTCCTACTCAGGCCTCAGGCCAGATCCCAGTTTGTGAGCACAGAAAGAGGAAGGGAGAGCCTCCAGGACCCTGCTTCCTTTGGGGTCCCCTTAGCTCAGTGCTACTGTCTCACTGTGAGCAGAAAGTCTCCCCAGCATCAAGATTCTCCAGGAGAGAACTAAGCTGGGGCTAGGGCAGTGGGGGCCCTGGGCAGGAGGCAGGCCCAGCCCCATAATTTACTCCGTAGCCTGGAGGAAGAGGTCTGTTGCCTGCAAAATGAACCAGAAGCACTTTCATAGAATAATGGCCATATGTGGGGATTTTGCCAACAGTTGGGTGTGGAATGAGAGAGAAAGAGAGAGAGAGGGCACGAAGTTTGAGTAAATGGAGCCCAAGCAGGTTCCCTTCTGATTGGGCTGTGAAGAAGTAATAGGAGGAAGGGCTGGGAGGTCTCCCCGAGCCCATGGGCTGGGACTTATATGCCAACTCAAAGATCGGGGTCCCATTTTGTGGGGTTCAAGAGAAACTATGGAAGGTTTAGAGAAGTGAGGTGTGATGTGATCGGAGTCCCGGATGGGAGAAGGGTGTTTGTGGAGGGGGAGCGGGGGTTCCACCTGAATCTTCATGTTCTTAGGGCTTTCCAAGAATGCCCAATCAGAGACGGGTGAGAAGGAGAGGGAGCTGAAAGGTCACAGGAGGTTGAGAGTACACGCTCCAAAATGCCTAACTTCTTCTTCGGTTGGGGTCCAAGTGTACCAAGAGCTGCAACAGCCCTGGGTGAAGCACCGTGACCCTGACTCATAAAAACCATGATGGCATTGACAGGCAAGTCCCTGCAGCCTTCTCTGAGACCCTAGAAGGTGGTCTGGCTTAGGAATCAGAAAGACTTTGACTTCAAGCCTCTCGCAGGTGTATTTCAAAGCCTCAGCCGTCATTCTTAAAACGAGGTGCTTATAGGGAGTGAATTCAGGTGAGCAATTAGCAGGGAGCGTGGTGCGTGGTGAAGGCTCAGTGAATGCTCCTGTCTTCTCTCCACCGCTGTCCCTCTTACAACGCACAGCACTCTGACACACACCGCTGACATCTATTTAACTTTTCCATCGACACCGAATATGTTCAGGAAGATTGGACTAATGACAGGAGGGAGTTTGGGGGACCCGCCCCCTATCTATACAGTAGGGTCAGCTCCTGCTCACTGTGACCTCTTGGCTGGCCAGCCAAACACGATTCCTGGAAGGAGAGAAAGTCCCTGTGACTTGCTTGACACCCCCCCCCCCCCGCCGCCCCGCTCCCAGCACACACGTTTTCCACCTGCCCAAATCCCTGTGGTTCAAATGAAGCCACAGCCCCTTCACTCCCAACCCATCAGCAGGGTGGGGATCAGACTCAGGGGTACTACATGGAGAGGCACCAAAGCTGGAGGGGCAGGTTAGGGCTGGAGATACCCAGGCTCGCTGACCTCCAGGCCCCTGGGCTTGTCCCCCTCTCCAAGACAAGCTGACGAGTGCAGGAGGTCCTCCAGAACCCTAGCCTTGGGATGCACCTGTCAGACTGGAAAAGCAAATAATGCTTCACCACACACTGAATAAGTAATTTTAACCTATTTCCTGGACTGAGTTCTGCTCCTTGTATTTTTTTTTCCTACTTGTTTTTTTTTTTTCTCATTGGAGTCTAATTTCTCATTTGAGTCAAAAATTATTTCATCAGAGAGGTGGTGATTAAATCTGATAATTAGGAAAAATACCAATTAAGTCGGGCTGCACAAGCATGAGGCAGTCCTCATTCACAGAGTGGTTGGAGACCGGGGCTCAGTCAGGGGCTATCTCAGCCCCTCGGGGTCACAGCCCACGTGCTGAACAGGACCGGGGGCTCTATCTCCCTCGGAGACAAATGGCGGAGGGGGCGGGCAGGAGCCAAGGGTTTCTCTCCCTTTCCCCATCCCTTTAGCTCCCACATTCCACCCTCTTCCTTTTTGTTAGAACCCACTGCTCAGACCCCCAATCCTACGTCTTGCCTTGCTCCGTATGTTGCTTAGTACACTTGCCCAGATCCTGTCCAGAGCCTCCATCAGAGTGGAGCACTGTCCAGACCTAACCCAAAATCACGGGTCACTTGAACCAGCTCTAGGTAGAAATGCACCACCCCTGCCCACCCACAGGACTTCCAGAGAGCTGCGAGCTTCAGAAGGTGATGAGGAAAACAGAGTTTTCTCCAAGTGTGGTCTATGGAACACTTGCACTGGGCTTCCCCAGGGGCTACTGCTGAGAATAATGGGGAGCTCAGCCAGAATACAGGGAACACATCAAAGAATTGAAGAAAGGGCTAGAAGGTCAGGTTGGAGTCACTGGGGCAGGGGGAAGATCCTGGATGCCAGGCTGAGGGGCTTGTACTTATTTTGGTAAGAAAGAGGGACTCAGAGGAGGATGAGATTCTGACACCCAGTTCCGATGTGTGGGCTTTTTTTGCCTGGCAGCTGGGTGTCCTGCCATACAACTCCATTCTGACACCGTTTCCCTAGAGGGAGCATCAGATCAAAACAGGTGAAGGGCTCAGTCCCACAAGACTTTACCCCACACACTTCAGAAGCCAGTCGTTGCAAACCCACGTTGTCACCTGTGAGGCTAACCAGCTGACTATAGACTGGAGGTTCCACCTACCCCTTCCTTGCGTTCTGTGCATTTACTAGAGAAGCTCAGAACTCAGAGAAGCACTTTACGTCCTAGATGACCAGTTTATTATGAGAGGATGTAACTCAGGAACAGCTGGATGGAAGAGAGGCACAGGGCCAAATATGGGGGAAGAGGACAGAGCTTCCATGCCCTCCCTGAGTGCCCCACTCTTCCAGCACCCACAAGTGCTCACCAACCCAGAAGTCTCTGAACCTTGTCCTTTTGGGGTTTTATGGAGGCTTCATTACACATGGACACCATTGATTGAATCATTGGCCAAAATTGTGACTGAACTCAATCTCTAGACCCTCTGCCCCTTCCAGGAGATCAGGAGATGGGACTGAAAGTTCTGACTCTCTAGTCCCATGGTTGGTTCTCCAGGCAACCAGCCCCTATCCTAAGGTGAGGTCCCAAAGTCACTCTATTAACATAACGACAGACACCTTGATCATTGTCAGGATTTAGGAAATTCCAAAGGTTTTAGGAGCTCTGTGCTAGGAACAGGAATGGAAATCAAATATATATTTCTTGTCACCAACAGTGTCAGGCAGAGTCCTCAGGCTAAGCCCATGGCTTTCAAACATGGTTGTGCATTAGAATCACATGGGAAGCTTTTAGAACTCTCAGTTCCTGAGTTGAAGTCCGGATCAATTACATCAACATGTCTGGAGTTGGGAGCCAGTCATTAATATTGTCCAAAGCATCCAATAGACAGACAAATTGATGCTCATGGGGCTGACTGTGACCTACCTTCTGATTGGGTGAACAACCATCCCAAGTTTGCCCAGGAATGAGGGGTTCCCTGGAGCATGGAGAATTCAGGACTAAAACCAGGAAAAAATGGGCAACGTAGAATGAACTGATTGCCCTGCCTCCAGTATACTTTACGGGATTCTGTCTGGGAGAAATCCAACCCCAAGGTGAGAGTCTCTCATCCATTGTCAAGTCTATCAAGCGTATTAATCAAACAGCACGAGTCTTGGAATCAGAGAAAGCCAGGTTCCATCACTCAGTAGCTATGTGACCTTGGGCAGGCTGACCTCTCTACCATGCACTTCAGTACCTTTTCTCTCTCCTTCCTTTAATCTTCCTTGGGGGTCATAGATTGAGCTGCTTTCTGTAGGCAGTGTTCTCCAGCACATGGTGCCATATGGAGCCAAGTTCCACAGAGGCCAAGAGAACTGGGGACTCTCTGACAGATAGCCAGAGAAGGGTAGGGGTTGGAGGAGAGAGATAAGATAAGCTTGCCCATTCTGGGGTGTCTGCACGAAGCATGCATGTACTCCTTCTTCCACCAATTGGCAGAATTCAGCACAGAGGGGCCTTGCATCCAGGATCATTTCTCGAGGCTCCTTTCAAGGCAGCTGTTTGCCTCTTCATCCCCTAGATATGCCCCTACCCTGGCCATGTTGTATGAAGACTACAGACTTCCAGGACTCAGCCATTGTCCACTGTTCCTGACACAGACAGAGCCACCGCACCATCCCTCCAAGAATTAAGTGAGCATGTTGGCTCATATGTTTTTGGTTTGCATCCTCTCCATCCTGTTTCATTTTAAACCATCAGGGGGTTGATTTATCTATAAAATGTGTAACAGTTGTGTTCTTCTGGCTGCAGGCCAGACTTTTAAATCACACAGTTAAAGCTGAGGGAAAGAAGTCTCAATTATTAAGGGAGTCGGCTTCTGGAGGATTCCCAGAGACCTTTCCCAGGGCCCTCCTCCTTGTGTGGCCCTGCCCCAATTAAGCCAGAAGAAGGCCTGGAAGTGGCAACTGAAAGTCCACCCACTCATCTGTCCATCCGTCCATCCATCCATCCATCCATCCATCCATTCATCCTCCATATTCTCATCCATCCATCCATCCATCCATCCATCCATCCATCCATCCCACAATTATTTGTTGATGGCCTACTTTGGACCAGAAGTGATCTGGTGCCTGCTGTTCTGATACTTACACTCTACTTGCAGCAAAACTTGAGATTTTCCAGGCATCCTCTCTTGGGAACTGACAGGCCTTCCTATATGCCAAACAATGGTGTCCAACCTGGTGAGATCTCCAGATCCACAGGAGGGTGCCCCTTTTCTTACCACTGTTTTTATTCCAACCAGTCTTTTGCTACCTGAAACTCCTTTTTCACCCTTCTTCACAGATGAGACTTAAAAGGCAAGCTCTCCAAGTTACTGTCTTGCTTTGGATTCACTGCAGAGTAAAATTAACAGAAATTGCTCTAGCCCAAGTAGCTGTAAACTCAAGTGACTATAGGCCAGGGATAGAATGAGATAAAGTGGGACAGGTGGAAAACAACATAAACTGGTGAGGATCATGGCAAACTGGAAATTATAGTCCCATTTATTTTTTTAAAAGATTTTATCTTTTATTTGACAGATAGAGATCATAAGCAGGCAGAGAGGCAGGCAGAGAGATGGCGGGGGGGGGGGCGGGGAAGCAGGCTTCCTACTGAGCAGAGAGCCCAATATGGGACTCGATCCCAGGACCCTGAGATCATGACCTGAGCTAAAGGCAGAGGCTTAACCCACTGAGCCACCCAGGTGCCCAATTTCCTAATTTCTAAAACAATGAAGACCAAAGAAATACTTGTGAGGGAGATGCAATTTGCATGCCACCTCCCATATTTATGGACACTAACCACAGATTCTAGCAGGGAGGAGTCCCAGGACCCCTGTCCTAGGACAAACCCCTTTAGATTCTCTCCTCAGGACCAGCTCTGATAGGGGATGCCCTGAGGAATTGACCTGGAGAGAGGAGAAGAGAGGGGAGCATCATGGGCAAGGAAAAGGAGACTGCCCTCATGGGAGACCATCCTGCCTCATGTTCTGGGATTGCTTCTAGACATTCTTAATTCTCATGTCTCAGCTGTCATTTTCAAGTGCCCTGATCTTCATGAAGCCTGGGAAGTGGTCTGATTTATGGGCTAAAATAATCACTCTGGCTTTTATGAGGAGAAAGGGAGGCTATGGACACATCCAAGTGAACAGGACAATTGCTGAATAGGCTACTGCAATGGTCCAAGCAAGAGCCAAACACTGTGGCTAAGGTGTATCAGCCTAGGATGCTGGACCACATGTGGACAAAGAAGGCTTTCTAGACACTTTGGTCTGCTAGCCTTGAATATGGCAGTAAGTCAGTCAAATCACCAAGGAAATGCCCCTTCAGGAACCAATCATATCTTATCAAACATTTGTCCAAAATCTTTACCTTGATCCTGAAGCTGGGCACAAATTTTCGCCAGCCATGTTCCCCACAACCTTGAGCTCTCCAGCTCATCAGACTTCTCACTCCTCATAAGATCTTCCCTGCAGCTACCTTATTTTCTATTTCCTTTTTTCCATGGGACTTTCCTCCTCCACCTTTTTCCCACATCTTTTCCTCACTATCAGGCTCACAGCTCCTCCCCTCCAGGCCTGCACAGCACTACCTTTGAGTGTTATGTTAAAGCCCATTTCTCTACTGGGAACACCTGCTCCTGGCCTGGATTTCAAGAAGCAGGTACTGGACATTATTTCTTTATATATTAAACCCCAGCTCCCACGAAATGCTTAATAAACACAGCATTTGCAGAAGGAAGCAAAGAAGGGAAAGGGGATGATGGGTAGGAGACCCTTACTGATTCTAGCCTAGCAGCCCAACACTCTCCTCTTCCCATTCTTCTCCTACAGAAGTGGAATCCACAGATGGGACATGAGGAGATGCTGGAGCTCTCACACTAAATAGAAAGTTGTCTTCTGTGATTAAGACTCAGCTCAAAGGGTGCTTCTTACTGTAGAGCCTTCCCTGAGCTGGCCCCCCACTGCCCTGTCCCTCAAACATCTCAACACACCAATGCCCCATCCTTTCTAACCCTCAACTAGAATCAATTAGGGAAGAAGTGAGGTAATCAGGGACAAAAAAAAGAAAAGAAGAAGGGGGAGAGGAGGAAAGAACAAGAGGAGCCTGGACTGTGGGGCCAGACAGACCAGGACTGGAATTCCAGCTGAACCCCGTAATGACATGTGTGACCTTGTAGGAGCTGCTTTTCCTCTCTGTGCCTGTAACCTCACATTTGTAAAAGATCTTTATAGGGGCACCTGGGTGGCTCAGTCGTTGAGCGTCCAACTCTTGGTTTCAGCTCAGGTCATGATCTCAGAGTCGTGGGAACGAGCCCTGAGTCAGGCTCCTTGCTCAGCATAGAGTCTGCTTGAGATTCTCTCTCCCTCTGCCCCTTCTACTCACTCTCTCTCTCTCCAAAAAAATAAGGCTTTTAAAAAACTCCATCTTTGGGGCACCTGGGTAGCTCAGTGGGTTAAAGCCTCTGCCATCAGCTCAGGTCATGATCCCAGGGTCCTGGGGTCGAGCCCCACATCGGGCTCTCTGCTCGGCAGGGAGCCTGCTTCCCTTCCTCTCTCTCTACTTGCCTCTCTGCCTACTTGTGATCTCTCTCTGTCAAATAAATAAATAAAAATTAAAAAAAAAACTCCATCTTTATAAAAAGATGGTCATCAAGGTGATGGATCTGAAGTGCTTAGCACAGAGCCTGGTGTAGTCACTCAGTACATGCTCATGATTTTCACTTGAATGTCGTGATTGTCATCACGGAGGGGAAGGGAGGGAGGGGCGGCTGGCGGCAGCACACGGGCTGGCTTCCTCATGATGTATAATTAACATGCAGCCAAAGGAAGCTTCTCTTCTGGAAAGGGCAAGGTTGCAAAGCCCTGGGGTCCAGCCTGGGTCAGGACTTCACACACCCTAGAATTCATGGCATTGCTAAAGGGAGAGACAGTGCAGGACGCTGAAAGGAGGTGGTGCTCTTCCATTCTTGTGTGGGGCTGGTGATGTCAGCAAAGGGCCACCCAGGCAATGGGCTATGGAGCACCACTGTCCCCATTTTGGGACCATGTTCCCACCCCCTCTCCACACACACGTGCACACCTCGGCTTCTGCCCTCCACCAGATCATACATGGCTCTGCCTCCCAGGCAGTGACGAGCTCTGCTTGGCAAAACAGCTCTTAACTAGTTAGCACTTTAAAATGGGCAAATTTAGGCTAGAGTGTTAATGTCTACTAAGCCTACATATATACTGATTTGGTGCTTTAATAAGGAGTGATGCCTTAAATTAGTCCCTATTAAAAGGTGGCTATGAACATTTGCAACATGTCGGTGGGATCTGAGACCAAGGGGGAGAGGCGGGCAGGTTAGCCCAGGCCATACTGGCAGAGGGAATACTGGCAGAGGGAAGCTGACCGCATGCCTTAGGCATGCCCTCCCCACCTCTGGCTCCCCCTCCCCATTCCCTGCGGAGATTGTCTTTTCATGTGCAGATGTTCCTCTGGACTTACAGAAGGTATCAGAAGAGGCACTTTGGAAGATCAGCCTTGTCAAGCCCCAGAATAGGTGGGGATGGGGGCAAGACGATAAGGTTGGACAACTCTGCTGTAGTCTCTGTGAATGGTGCTGCCTGTCTGTGTCGAGTGCTGGGAACAGCCCATGTGCTCTTATACAGCAGCCCTGGATGGACACTGTTCAACTACCTGACTTTATAGGAGAGGGAACTGAGGCACAGAGGTGAAGCTACCTGCCCAAAGTTCCATGGCAGTGTCACGTGGACATCCCCAGCCCTGGACACATTCTATACCACACTTTCCCTAGTTTGTTTAAAAGGCCAACTCTTCCCTCATACACAGTGAAGATGCACCCCTAGGTAGCCACTGACCCCAAAACATCCATATGTACTTATGTCCATATATCCACTGGGCATATTCAATATGGTAGGCACAAAACACATGTGGCAATTTAAATTTAAACCAAGTCACATGAGATAAAATGAATATGTCATTGCCTGAGCTATGCCTGCTGCATTCTGAGTATGTGGCTAGAACTCTCAGAAAGTTCTACTGGGTGGACACTATCGGACTGTAGATTATACTCAACACAGTAACACAAGTGACCACGATCCTGTAGCTTGTCAGTGGTGAGCCAGGACTTGGCTTGAGTCTGTTTGACTTCTGAGACCAGGTATTTAATTACTAATCTCTACTGCTTCTGGTGAATGGCTAGAAATGGTATAGAGACAGAAGGATTGCTCTAGAGCCAAGCAAACAGATGCTATTTTCAAGATGGCAAAGACCATGAAAGGGCTCAGAACCGATGACAGGAATTAAGGGGGCTTGAAGAGAAGACCAAGGGGTGATTTGATCCCGCCTCTGGGAACAGGAGACAGCCAGCTGGCGAGAGCCAGGGCAAAGAGAGAAAGGGCATGGGGCAGAGGGAACGCCAGTGGTCACAAGATGGTGCTTCCTGGGCACTGAGGAATGGAGAAGATGCGCAGCAAGGAGATAATGGCCATCTGGAGATATTCTAAGAAAAAGAGCCTTGTGTCATGCACTCTCCATAGTCCCAGTGGTGCCCTGCAGATAAGCGACAAGAGCGGAAGGGATCCTGTTCCCACTGCTTATGGTGGAAAGGGTGGGAAAGACAGATGTGGTGGAGGGATCCCACCTTCCCTGGCCATTGCTTTGCTAGGAGCTGGACAATTCCTTGCAGCAAATCGCTTTCGGTTTTCCCTACTTCCCACTTTGGTGTTTCTGAAGTCCCTCTCCTTAAGTGTCAGGAAACAAGGGAGAGGGGCCAAAGTGCTTGGAGCTCGAACCCTCCAGAACTCAGTCCCACCGCTCTGACATGGAAGGTTGTGGGAGACTGAGGCCGCAAACATCTCCTCTTTGCCAGGTGCCTGGTTGAGGAGCTGAGGTTCATAAAGGAACTCCAAAGGCATCTTTCTAGTTGGCTCCCAATCCTGAGAAGTGTGCCCTGAACAGAAGGTAGCCTTCTAGGGATGGGGTTGGGCACAGAGCCGGGTCTCATGGTGTTTAATTGTGGGTTTTCAGGGTCTGGCCTTTGGGGATGACGTTGGGGTGTAGAGGTAGATGGGAGGCAGGGAAGCTTGATTACCTTTGCTCAACCATGTTAAAACTCACCTGAATTTCCCTCTATAAGAGCCACAAGAGGTCTAGATGTCAACTAGCCAGCGCCTCGTATTACAGATGAAGAAACCGAGACCCAGAGAGGTTAAGTGACTTTTCTAAGAGCGCCCAGCTAGTTGATGGCTACAACCCGAGGCTGACCACACGGAGACTCTCATGGCAGTTCTCACCACACAGGGGGATATCCTTTCCCCGTATCTGGCACTGGGAACGTAGTCAACCAGATGTCACTTCAACAAAGCAAAAACAGGCTCCCGTTGTTTCATTTTCAAATGGATTTTTCTGGCAGGGCTGGAGAGTGGAGGGGATGCTGGCCAGAGGGTCTGGACAGAGAAGGGCCTTTGATCTTGATGTCACTGAGATTCTTGATGAATGTGGCCCCATTGTTCCCTCCCCCCATCCTCTGCCCTCTCCCCCACCCCCGGGTTGCTCCCCTTCTCAGCCTGAAAGTTAGGTCTCCTGCCTGCTTCCTTCCTCCCTCATTCTAAAACACTCTTGGAGGTTCCTTTTGTCCTTGGAGATGTCATAAGGCTGTGTGTATTGTCGTTGTCAAAAATGTAACACAAATGGTTGGATTTTAATTGATAGATGTTTATCAACCGACTCTTGTTGGGTTCTGTGTAGGGCCGAGCACCCGATGTAGCCAGCTTCCTGGGGCCGTTGCCTGCGTTCTGTGTGTATCCGTGTGCTCTGTCCATCTCTCTATACCCGTTCTGTATGTACAAGTATGTTCATGTGTATGCTCCTGATATCTGTCTCTGTGTGCATTTTACCTTGTACCAATGCTCACGATGTAATAAAAGCAGAACCAAACGAACACAACGCCGTCTGGCGATTTTTAAACCTCAGGGTGGTGGTGGGGGGGGAGCCCTCACTCATCTGGGATGGTTGAGTGAGTTATTATGACCCAAAGGTGATGGGTTGGAGAAAACTTCCCAATGACCTTGGAAGGTCTGTGAGCCTCTTGGAACTTCTGCCGAAGGTCGGCAGGTAAGAAGGGGCTCATGAAGAGGAGTCTGTCTGTCCCTCCTACTCTCCCCTCCCTTCCTTGATCATAGAGGCCCCGGGAACTCTATTCATTGAAGAGAGACTTGTCCCAGGGTTTTGATGTGGTCCTGCTATTGAGGAGTGAAGCCGGCCTCCCTGGCCTTGGTCCCCCAGTTGGTTGAGACAGCCCTTATGGGCGTCCCTTTGTCTACTCTGTCACTGCTGCCCAGTCATGCCCCCCATGGGTGGTGCTCAAAGTGGGTACTACATTCAAGATGGCGGACTACATGCAGGAGAGGCTAGGCACTCTTATGGCTTCCTTTCTATGCACCTGGCAAATACCTATTCAATTACCTGGTATGTACCAGGCACTCTTTCTAGGTAGTTGTGTGCAAACACATGAACAAGATAAATATGGTCCCTTCCCA
Organism: Taxidea taxus jeffersonii; assembly: GCA_003697995.1. Lineage (NCBI taxonomy): Eukaryota > Metazoa > Chordata > Mammalia > Carnivora > Mustelidae > Taxidea > Taxidea taxus. Next base: position 614,636 of record ML106226.1, on the reverse strand, counting down.
CAAAGGGCTTATCCTCTGGTGGGAGGGATAGCCAATGACTGAGCCCAAAAGTAACAAAGATGCAAGTTGTATCAAAGGTCCCAAGACAGGAGACACATGGGTGACGTGTCACACACTCTAGATAGCGGGGTCAGAGAAACCCTCCCGAGGAAGGAAAACGTGTGCTTGGAGCTAGATGTCAGGGAAGAATCAGCCTGGAGGATGCCGGGCAGGGGAACACCACGGACACATGCTTCTAGGTGGGGATGAGCTGGCCATGCTCGAGGAGCAAAAATGGCATGTGTTTGGCTGGAGACGTGTGTGAAAGAGAAAAGAAGGAGCAGGGCTCGGAGAGGAAGATGAGACCCCAGGAGATCAGATGTTGTAAGGCATGCTAAAGGGTGTGAGTGTTATTCTGAGCCCAAGCAGGACCCATAGGAGGATGGGAGTCCTCTAGAAACGGGCCCTTTACACCGACAGCCTACACTTTGAGAAATCAGATGGGAGGAGAAGAATGGGGGATGACTCTGTGCCTTTGGTTGAACCAAGTGGATGAGAAATGGAAGCCCTTGAGCCAATCCATCCTCTTTTCTCCCCAGTCCACATCCTTCCCAACACATGGCCCTTCTCCGCTCCCTCCTTCCCATTGGTCCCTACCATCGTCTCCCCGCCCGTCCCCCTACCCCCAAGCGTGTGCTGTGAGCCTACAGCCCTTCCCTCCAGCTCCCCTGAAGTCTGCTTGCCTCCTTACCCCTCCAAGGGAAGCTCCTTTACAGGTGATCTGATCACATTAAGTCTCAATGAAGCACTCATTTGTCTGAGTAGCACATTAAAAGAGTCTAAATCAATCATTCTCATTTATAGGAATAATGACCACTGGGGACAAGATTTTTTACCTGAATGGGATAATAGCAACGTCTTCAAATCCTCCCAGGGAGGTCTGACTGCATAAAGCATTGATGGATTCTCCAAGGCAGGGCAGGTGGGGGCAGTTGGTGGGAGGGTGGGGGGCAGAATTCCAACTCGGCGTCTACACGCGCTCTGTCTCTCAGGTAACCCAGGTCAAAGTGGCATGTGAAAGCCCAAAGCCTGGGCATGGACAGAAGGTGCTTGGCCACTGTTAGGAGAATTGGGAAAATTCTGCAGCCTTTACCCTCCAAGCTCATTAGCAACCCTGGGCAGAAAAGGCAATCTGATTCACTCAAAAGGCACACACCCATAGTCCAATAGGGCATCGCACAGGGCCATACCCACACAGGGCTTCACCATCTCTAAAGCATTTCGGCCTCTGCCATCTGGTTGGAGGCTCCCCACAGCAACATGAGGCAGACAGGATGGAGAGCTTTGGACATGCCAGAGGCTGCGTCATTTCTTGGGGGGCTGAGTGGGACAAGCATCATTCTATGGTCCACGGGGAGCTGCTTTCTGGCTCCGCTGAGATGTCCTCTCTCCCCTTGGGTGCCCATCACCTGGCCTGAAAACTCTGCCACTTTAGGTCATCCAAGGCTGCCCTATGAGAGACCAGAGCAAGTGCATTCCTGACTGCCCACATCAGTGAGAAGCACCAGGCTAGAATTTCCCCAGAGGGAACAGGCAGGAGTTGGGGAGGGTATGTCCCCCTCGGGGGTAAAGGAGAGGAAGTCCGTGTGGCAGGGGCTGAAGGAAGGATGAGGAAGGCTGCTGTGTGTGCACTGTTCCAGTAGTTGGGGGGGAGGCAGGTTGACCACTTACATCTTGGGGGACAGAAGCTCTGAAACCAGGGTCCATGAAGGAAGTGGCAGACTTGTGGTAGGACACGGGAGAGGAGAGAAGGGAAATCTGTGGAGAACAAGAGACCCATAAGGGGAAGCTGGGGAGGGAAGCCACACTTCCTGTCTGTGGCTTGCACAGAGCAGAGCCCTTGAGGGACACGTGTGACCTGGGGACCCCTGACCCTCAGCCACATGATGCACTGCCCCCTTCTCCCAAGCGCTCTCTCCTCTGATTCTTGATACCACAGATGAGACATCACCTTCTCCAGGAAGCCTTCCCTGATGCCTACCTCCCTTCCAGGGTCCCAGTAGCATAACCTGTCCATCCATTAAGCTCAGTGCCTGAGTGGTCAGTGAGTCCTGGGTCGGAGAAGCATCAGCTTCTCTTCTAGCTTTAGTTAAAGGCCTTCCTAGGTTGGACAAGAAAATTCTTGTCCAAGCAGAATCAGCCAACCGATCTACCTTGCTGAGTGATGGGGTTGGTCCCCGGGGCTGTGAGTGTATCTGTGGTGTTTAAGCCACAAACCCTGGGAACCAGTGGCAAGGTGAGTACCATCCTCGCTCAGCCTGCTTGGTTCCTGTGCAGAGGTTCCAAATGTGTCCCATGGAAGCTTCTGTTTTCCTGTGCAGGACAGAGTAGAAACAGCACAGACTTTCCAGAGATGTGGGTTTCAATCCAAGTGCCATGGTTTACCAGCTCTCTTGGATTGGGTGGATGGATAACTTCCATCTGTCTTGCAATTGGGTGCGGCTAGCAGGATCTAACCAGGATGCTAGAATTCACTAAGCATGGGGCCCGGCCCCTGAAAACATCTCCCCCAACAGCGGGCAGTAGCAGTCTTTTTATTTATTGCTGGGAGTGGCTATGGTTGGTAGCTAAGGATCGGGTTCTAGAACATTCTGCCTGAGTTTCTACCCCAGTTCTGCCATTTTCTAAACAAGTCCTCTCACACGGGATAATTTCCTGCCTCATGCCTCAGTGTTCTCATCTGTTAAAAGGAGGAAGAGCACCCCCACACACACCTTCTTCTAGAGCCATGACTGTGAAACGAGATGGTGTCCGAAGAGTGCTTGGAAACGAGCCTGGTGCTCAGCAAGGGGCTCAGTAAATGTCCATTTAGTGCTGTCATGCTTGTTATTATTGAGCCTAGTGCTACCTAAACTTTCAAAGCTATGTAAAATTAAGTTATAAAACAGGAAAACAATCCTTTAGCTGAAATCAAGAGCTGGACACTTAACCAAATGAGCCCCCCAGGGCCCCCTGTATGGTTTTTTTCCTTCACTTTTTTTTTTACACTAAAAAGGGGGAAATGAGATCTCTTTGGTGTTTTATCAGACATTTCTTTGATTGCTGAGGCTGGATATTTTTTCATATATTCGTTGACCGATTATATTTTGTTTCTTCAACAAATATCTATCAATCGTCTTCAGTGTGCCAAGGACGTTTCTGGTATTTCTGCTCTGAGGTCCCTGTTAATGGAAAAACATCTAACTTTTAAGTGAGTGGTTGGTTCTTAAATTCATTCTCAGCCAAGCCCACATGCCTGGGTAAGAGGTCCCGTAGGCCGACTTAGGTGAATTCTCTCCCATCCTCCGTGGAGACCATATGCCTCCTCCCTTAGCCTTTTCTCCTCCTGCTCCTTCACTATTTATGTATAGAAATGTGGAAGTCCCTGTGAGGATGCCCCTAGCTGACCACATGGGCTCTCCCAGCTGGTGGTGAATTCACTCCCTTCTGGAATCAAGTATCTGTCTTCCTTGTCCAGAAGCTCTATCCTATTAATGCCCCAGTGCTGGTCCCCAGCAGGCTAAACTCACAGTGACTAGACTCACAAGAGACCTGAGCATATAAACCCAAGAGCCAACTTCTTTATGTGCCTGTTAGGCAACCCCGATGACGGCTGGGCTCTGCAGCACAATTTCAGCCTCAGGTGAACTAGAGAATTAGCCAGAGCTCTCAGAAAGAGCTGAAAAGGGGAGTAGGCAACAGGATTTGAAAGCTGGCTGGCTTCTGGCTCCCATGCACCTGTTTCCCCTCTTCCCTCTGGACAGTGTCTGGGTGGGCACAGCCGCTCTGGGCTCTGTGTTGGTGGCTGATGTGATCCTGACTTCTCCATGATCAGCTCTGTCCCACCCCAGCTGTGACATAGCGCGTGTCCTACCTCCCGTCGTGTTAGAGTGATCTGATCCATGCCCCACGTCCCGGTTGAAAGTTTCGTATCTTGTTTTCTTGCCCCCGTGTTCAGTACATGCACATTGACAATTCTCTGTTTCAGGCTTCGGACATCAAGACGTGGGCTTCTGGTGGTGTCTGAGATCACGCAGTAGTGAGGCATGAAGTCGTCTTAATGTTTGCAAGGGAAAGCGAGTAACCAGTTCTAATCTAATGATGTCCTCCTTTTCGGAACTGTTTTTAAGAAAGCTTTGAAATGATGGCGTGGGTACCTCGTGCAGACCACTCTGCCACCTTGGTCCATCTCTGCCTTCAGCCCCAGATGCTCGCTTCAGCTCAGGGGATGCAGTGCCCTGTGACCTCAGACTCCCTTACGAGGACAGCATGGCAGAAGCCCACAGACACGAGGGAGTTAAGCCCCTGGGGTTCACTGTCAGCCAGCATGAGAGGAGAGCCAGCCAGCATATGGATGCCCTGGCAGTCCCTCCCTCCATGGATGAAGCCAGGAGGCACCCCAAATTGTCTCAGGAGATCCCTGCCCATAGCACAGGTCCTTAAATACAAGGCTGGTTTCCCTTCCTTGTCTCGATTCCAGGGGCTACCCCCAAATGAGCAGCGTGCACCCACATCCTTGGATCTGCTTGTGCTTTTGAATGGGTGTTGTAGAGGCCAAGGAGGGCTGGTCCTTTGGGTAGCACTAGAGCTCTGTGGACCTCTTTTAGAGACCGCAGCAGGGGATGTTGTCTCTGCAGGGACAGTGAAGACCCAGTGGGAAGACCCATAATTCCCCAAAATCCTTTTTACTGGTGCATCAAGGGGGATGTTGCCAGGAAAGGTGCTCCAAAGAACCACTAAGATTTTGTGTATTTCTTGGATGCCAGAATAGAAGAATTTCCCACCTTAGGTTGGGTTTTCAAGACGCCTAGTCTGAGGTGAGATTCTTGGGCATGAGCTTTATTGAGACACTTTTCTCAAGGGAAGGGAGATGAAGAAAGGAGGCTGGGGCAGGGGAAGAAAGCCAAGCAAGGATGTGGGGTGTCCAACCAGGGGAATCATCCCAGGACCTGGGGGGTAGATGCACCGCTCAGCAAACGGGTCCCAGTTGATGGGACACTGGAAACATCTATTGCATTGCCCATAATCTAGGAGGAAGACCCTTTTTCCTTCAAATTCTTCATGAGGCAGAGACTTGCACTCTGCCCAGATGCTTTGAAACTCCCCTTGTCCAGAGTTCTTGGTTTAATCTTTAATCTCTCCAACTAAGATAATTTAGGGGAGTGCCTGGGATTCTCTCCAAATGCGGATTTTTTTTTAAAGTGTTATGCCTTCACCTCAGTCATTAGCATGAAAATGCATGGAAGTCCCTACCATTCCCTCTAGGATTGCTGCCTTATAATTCCAAATCTTTTAATAAACTGAGCGTTTCCTCAAGCATCGCATTGCCTCAGAAGTGAGGACCCAAACTTCACTGTAAGGATCTCTGATGGAAAACTCTGGAAGCCTGTGTCCCGCTAGCCCAGGTGTGGGCAGCAGATGTCAAAACTCCTTGCAAAGGACCTCGGGGTCTAATTCCTTCAGTTTAAGACTCTAGGCTCCAATTCTGGTTCTGCTTCTCCCCAGCTAAATGACCCTTGACAACACAGTCAACCCCCTGTGGGCTTGTTCACAGGGACAGAATAAGGATTAGGTTCTGAATGAGGATAACAGTGGCTTATCAGAACCGGGCACTCAATAATGTGCCAGCCAACTGGCCTGGGGTGAGGGGGACAACTTGGAGAGGGAGCCCTGATTTATGTTGGCTGATTTCCATGGTGTAAATAGTCCCACTCTGACTGATTTCCAGCTACCTGCTGGTTTAACAACCAGCTTGCAAAATTCCCGAATGTTTGAAAATCTGCTCAAGGGAACTGGTGGGAAGCCAGCATCCCACAGCTAAGCCCATCAAAAGGGTAGCTCCTGGTACCTGCCCACGCCTGTTGGATAGATGGCTTAGGAAAGGTGCCACTGGGATTATTCCCAGCCAAGGGATCATCTCTGTGGGAATGTCTAAAAGGGTCTTGGTCTGATGGTCATTCTACACCTTCATACACGTTGATAAAAATCTTCAGTGCTTAACTCCTGCTACGTCCAAGGCCAACGCAATTTCAACCTTCTGGTTGAAATTTACCTTCTGGTGAAGGTACTATACTCAAAAATAGTGTTGATGGGACACCTGGGTGACTTAGTCTGTTGAGCTCGGTCATGGTCTTGGGGTCCTGGGATCAGGCCCTTCATCAGGCTCAATACCCCTAGTGATATAAACCAGACCCATCCGCCTTCCCCTTTAATCTGCTTTCTACCCCTTCATCCTTGCCATAGACCTCAGCCCCTGGTCACCTGCCCTCAAAATGATCCACTAACACTAGTGATCTTAGGGGCAGGAAATGCCATATTCCATGGGGGCATGCAAAGTAGGGTTTCAAAGTCGAATGTTCCTCTGACCTATACCAGCTCCCCTGGCCCCTCTCTGTACATTTCTCCTCAAGTATGCTGAGAATTTCAGCTCTGCCCTCAGGCGGGCATCCTGACTCCCGCCACCGGTCACTCACCTCACCCCCAGCAGCACCCAAGTCCTCCATCCATTGATTGGCATGCCCATGTACCTCATGGGGTCTCCTCCTTGCCAGAGGGTTTATCAAAGTATTTCTTCCAACCCTGCAAGGGGCTCCTGCCTTCACAGACACACAACTGTGTGTTCTTGTGGATTCTGTTCTCTCTGTTTCATGCCCCGGGAAGGGCAGGGCTGGAGGCACACAGTTCAGAGGGTGTACAAAGAGTTGGTGTGATGGTCAAGTGTATGGTCTCTAAGCCTAGAGGTCTCCTGCTCTGATTCCCGCCTCCCCTGCCCCACCCCATTGTCACACATTAACCCTGTGAAGGCTGGCTGTCTGATTTTATCTTCGTGCCTCATTTACCTCTTGGTGAAATGGAGCTGTTGATATTGTGAAGACAGAAGGAATTACAGAAGATGCTTACTTAGCACAGCATTTGGGACCTGATGACATTAGCTCTCACTCTCATTGGTAGCAGCCCACGCTGAGAAATAGATGGCTCTTAAGTGAGTACTTTCCAAAGGGGAAAAAGGCTGAAGACAGAGGTTTGCTGGACTGCAAAATGTTGAGTCAGGAAACACGCGCGCACGCGCACACGCTCACGCTGTAATCTGTACGGGCTCATTTCCCTTGAAATTTATGATCAGAAATTCAAACTGGGGTCCAACCGCCCCAGTGATCCTATTATTTTTCTCTAACGAGCTTGTTTTGCCAGTCATTCTCTACCCGGGGGGGGGGGGGGGGGACGGGGGCACATTAAAATCATCTAGGCAGTTCAAAAGGTAACTAACTACAAGGTTAGTTACACTAACCCTAACTGAACTGGAGTTTCAAACGACGTCATTTTTAAACGAATGTGGAGTTAAAACTGTAGATGCCCAAGACCTGCCCGAGACCAAGGACGTCACAACCACCATGAGTGGGGAGGGAGCAGGGCTGCATATATTTTGCAAGTTCTGCAGGCGAGGCTCACAGGCAGCCAGGATGGAGAAATGTTCCTTCAAGGAGATCATTTGCTACTTTCTCTCTCCTCTAAGTTTGGCACACCCTTCCATCTTTCAGCTCTCAGCTGATAAACTTGCTGGATGCTTCAGGGAGAAAATTAAAGCCATTTGAAGGAGACTTCCTTATCTTTCTGCTGTCAAAACTGCTAAAGTGACTGCAACCAGAGCCAAGACTTCTGCCTTCTCTTCAACAGAGGAGGGTCCAGCCACGTCCAATAGCTCAAGTCTGGCTTCCCCGCCCATGGGTCATCACGGAGCCTGGCCACTGTCCCTCCATCTTTCTGCTCAGCATCATCTCTTCTTTCCCCCCCAGAATCACTGCCAATGGCATGCAGACATACTCTGGGTTCTCTCAGCTCTGGAAACAACCACCGTCACAACAAAACTAACCCTCTCTTGACTGCACGCCCCTCTTCTGCTCCCACCCCCGTGACCCCACTCAGCAGGTGTCTATGCTCCATGCGTGCCCAGCGCGATTCCTGATGGCCCAGGGTGGGCGCAAACCAAGTGTTTGTTGAGGGCAGACCACAAAGTGTGGTCTAGACATGCCGTGTACAGGAAGGCTTGGTTGAGCCTTGAGGACATGAAGCCGAGGGAAGTCAGCCCAAGAGGACCAATACCACGTGACCACACTCTAAAATCACAGAGACAGAAAGTAGGAAGGTGGTCGCATGGGGCCAGGGGCAGAGGAATGGGGAGTTATTCACGTGCAGAATTCCAGCTGGGGAACACGAAAAGAAGAATGGAGATGGATGGCGGTGAATGGACTTCATGCCGCCGAGCTGTGCACTTGGCCGTGGTTGAGATGGCATGTTGTATGTCATGCATGTTCGCCACAGTTAAAAATGACAATAGTAATAGTTGTAGACACCTGCTGTCCCCACTCTAACCTCCCATGTGTTCCTCCGCTCACAGCCACGCTGGCTCTGCTTCCCTGACTCCACTAAACCTGCTCTGGCCAAGGTCACCTTGACATGCGGGATTACAGATGCAGCTCTCAGAGAGCGAGCTGATTGATTCAGCGAGGGGTAGCTCGCTCCCTCAGACGCCCTGCTTTCTGCGGTTTCCATGACACCACACTCTCCTGTTTTCTCCTCCTGACTTCCCCCTCATGGTCCGGCCCTGGGGCTCAGGGTGAAGGTTAAGGGTTTAGGTCTTCCCCTGGACCTTCTCTCTCCTTCCTGTGCATACACTCCTTTCTCCAGGGGACGTTGTCTTGGCTTTTCCTTTCGACTCCAGACTGGCCAACCCCACCACCTGCTTGACATCACCCTTGCGGCATTCTGTGGGCACCTGGCCCTTAATGTGTTCAAAATGGAATTCTTTACGAGGCACCTGCCATCCTTCCCCGTCTCAGCAAAGGTTGAGCTGTTCAGATCCCAGTGGCATGCCTAATTTCTGTCACTTCCTCGTCTTCCGGATCTCAGGCATCAGCAAATCCACAACTTCCCTTTGAACCCACGTCTTGGATCGGTCCACACCTCTCCATGCCCACTGCCTCTTTGATAGCCGTCAACATCTTTCCTTAGCCAAGAGACTGTAGTGGTCTTCTTACTGCCCCAGAGTCCTGACTGATTCTTCTCCAGCCTCATCTCAAGCCTTCATACTTCTTGCCCTCAGCCTCTGTGCTCTAGCCATACGAGTCATTTCAGCTTCTCAGCTGTGCTTGTTTTCAGCTTGGCTTAACTCTTTCCTACCCTAGGACCTTTGCGCACGTGCGTGCACACACACACACACACACACACACACACACACACACACACATCCTTCTGCTCTCCTCCTCCTCGCCCCATGTCCATTTCCATGGCTGGTCTTTCTCATCCTTAAGACCTCTGCATAAATATCACTTCTCCAGAGAAGCACACCTTCTTTGAACATCCTAAATAAAAAAACACTACCTTCTGTTGTCATCCATTCCGTATATCTTATTATATCTTCTTAGACTTTGTCACCATTAGTCATTGTTTATGTCTGTTAACTCCTTCTCGTCTGTCGCTGTCAATAAATACCAAGCCCCATGAGTACAGTGTCTACTTGATGCAGCACCGTATTCTAGAGACCGTCTGGTAGGGTCCACCTGGGACATGCATGGTACACTCAAAAATCCTTGGATGACAGACTGAGGTACTGGGTCCTCTTGGGACATGATACCTTGTCTGTAACGCTTGGGTTTCGATTAAGACTTTTCTGGTCACCTCCTGCAAGTTTGCAATCCTGATTTTCCCCCAATTTTATTTACTAATAAAAACTGAATTCTTTATTAATAATCGTCTGCACATCTCATGCAGGATTGGATTATGTTACTCTTCAAAGCCAGGTGTTTAAGAATCATAGTGAAAAACACGTTTTGTGCTCAAAGCAAGATTTTTATAAAAACGAGTGCTGATTTGGTATCTCCATTTCACACATCCCTAACATCACCTTATCCCATTTTTGGTTTAGGCAAAAATCCTCTGGGGATTTGAGGCTCAGATCAGCCTGACTTCAAAAATAATCGCAGTTGATATTTGAGTTACTGGCTACAAACTCTTAGTGAGTCTTTCTTACCTTCAAAAAAAGGAGTTGGGGAGAAAGTGGCCGGACTTTAGCTCTTCTCTCCTTGTTTGCCTTTTGTCTCACTGAAGAAACAGAAGAGGAGGAACAAAGAGGGAAAGGGAGACAGATGTAGCTTTTAGGTTGAGTATTTAAAAAACAAAAACAAAAAAACACCCGGATCAGAACCAGCATCTGTCTCATTAGTAGATGGCATATTTCACATTACTCAGACTGTGTTTTTGTTCTTCCGTTCCAGGGAACTATTTACAACAAGAACTTCTGTATACTGAGCTGCAGGCCATAATGCTTTACATATAGGCTTCCAGAAGCTTCTTTGCCTTATCACGTTCCCAGACATGTCTTGAGATCACAGATTGCTTCAAATTCCCTGTTTTCAGAGCCACTTTCCAAAACAAGTTGTATCCTTCACTTGAACAGGATTTCTTTCACTCCCTTTCTCTCTTTCTTTTTTTTTCTTTCTCTCTTCCTCTATGTCTTTTTTAAAAGACTATTCTTCCCAGCGTTTAAACGCAGCCTCTCAACAGCTGTTTGCACGGGTTTCATCACCGAGTGCTCTCTGAGCCTCTGAAAAAGTCAGATGGTGAGGTTTCTGGGCACCACCGACGGAGCATCTCAGTTAGCAAGCACAGACGGCGTGCATAGACACGTTCAAGAGCTGAGTAGGGAAGTTTGCAAGACGAAAAAGAAAAAAAAAAAAAAAAAGAAGAAGAAGAAGAAGGAACGAGAAGGGAGAAAAGCACCCTGTTCGCTTCCCTTGGATTTGCTGCCGTGGCACCCGCGCCATGGCTTCGCTGGGTTCATTTCTGGCAATTTATTCCTCCCGGCGTCTGTGGGAGGATGAGCGTCTGCAAAGGGAGTCTGGCAAAACAGAGCAAGTCTAGCAGCATAAAAATGAGGAAGGATCGGGGTGGAAGTGGGCAGAGGCCTCTCGTGTGAGCCCAGGGAGACAGTGGAGTGGGGGCGAGGGGAGGTCGGCACCTGCTCAGCGCTAGGGCGAGAAGTCCAAGCTGTGGCTTGGGGTCTGGCCACCAGCTAAGGGTCAGGTTGACTCTCACGAACATTGCTAACCATGGCCGTGTGCTGTCCTGTGGGCACCTGTGTTGAAAGCTGAATGCTTGGATGTTTAAAACGGCCTCAAGTGCATCTGTTTTGTTCTCCAATCAGTTATTTACTGGGTGATGGTGTGGGGGTGGGGGGGCAAGTAAACAGCTACAATCTTGAACCCTTTGAAAAGAATATGCAGACCTTTTAGCTTCAACCATGTGATGGAGTCATACCTGGGCCACCTGGTTCAGAGGGCCCCAAAACTCCCGAGAAAGAGAGGGGACCCCTATTCCTTCTGTTATCAAATGCCCACAGCTAAAATGATCCGACAGTAGCTTGTGGCAAAGTGGGGTAGAAAAATAAAAATTCTAGAAAGATAAGTTGCTTTTTTTTTTCCTTCTAATATGGTCCAGAATTAGTAAAAAGAGTGTCCTGAGAGAGGCAGGAGGAACTTACGGACAAGAGATGAGTGACAGGTTTTAATAAACAGGGTAATTCTCCGAGTAGTGGACTTATCGGTGGGTCTTTAAAGTTTATTTTACTTTTTTTCAACGTCCTGCAACATTACTTCTGTGATCTGCTTTTTTTTTTTTTTTAACCTCTCATTTTGAAAGAAAAGAGGTTAGAGATGGTTTAGCTCTCCTGCTTTTAAATCGCCATCGTGCAAAGTTCCAGAACTCTGAAATGAGGGGTGGAAGTTTCCCTCCCGTCGCATACATGGAAGACGAGCAGGCTTGTGTTGTCCCTGTTTTCGTTCGATTTTTTTCTGGTTCACATATTGTTCCCCGTCTCAGAAGGAACTGAAGGAGTTTTGCAAAAGGAGAGCAGGGTTGAAAGTCGGAGAAAGTAAGACAAAAGTAGAGAACAGAGCAGAGGCAGGAATGAAGCTAAAACATACAGTTCCGTCGTGTCCTCGCCTGTGTGTGTGATCTGGCCATTTAAAAAAAAAACGATTTTATTTATTTACTTGACAGAGAGAAATTACAAGCAGGCAGAGAGGCAGGCAGAGGGAGAGGGGGAAACTGGCTGAGCCTGCTGAGCCCTGATCTAGCTATTTTAACAGCCAGCCAGAGAAATGGAATCTTCTGGCATAGACAACTCATAATGTCTGTAAAAAGGAATTATGACTGGGGCTCCTGGATGGCTCAGTCAGGGAAGTGTCTGCCTTTGGCTCAGGTCACGATCCCGGGGTCCTGAGATGGAGCCCCATGGGGAGTCTGCTTCTCCCTTTCCTCTCCACTTGTGCTCTCTCTTGCTATCTCTCTCTTAAATAAATAAAATCTTTAAAAAGTGAGTCAAAATTACGTCCTTCTTATGTCAGGATCAAGCTACTTTCTCCCAGTGGTTTCATCCAAGGGGATAATGTGATGTCATGAGCAAGGTTTTACTAAATGGCGGGTTTCACGGGACTGATTGACATAACCACCTTCTGTAGACTGAGGCCATCAGAGCTGGCATCAGTAAATGCACGTGATGGCAACATTACAACGCGCCTAGAGCTCCCTGCCCTCTGCTGATTTGCTTAGGCCAGAGATGCTTTCCAGTACAGGGATGAGTCAATGGTTTATATATTTTTCCTACGATTTTCTCTGCATATTGTTTCTTTCAAGCAAACTGTTGATGAATATTGCATGGTAGTGATGGACGACTTCTGGCCGTGCAGGTATTCGGCGTCGTATACTAGGCAATGCGTCCGAAAGCAGTCTGCAGCACTTGTTGTTTCTTGTCTGGTTCATCTTGGCCATTTTAACTGGAGTAATGTGGTTTCTCAATGTGGTTTTGATTTGAACTTCTCTGAGAGGATGAGGAGAAAGGGGAACCCTCTTACACTGTTGGTGGGAATGCAAGTTGGTGCAGCCACTTTGGAAAACAGCGTGGAGGTTCCTTAAGAAATTAAAAATAGAGCTACCCTATGACCCTGCAATTGCACTACTGGGTATTTACCCCAAAGGTACAGATGCAGTGAAAAGAAGGGCCAACTGTACCCCAATGTTCATAGCATCAGTGGCCACAATCACCAAACTGTGGAAAGAGTCAAGATGCCCCTCAGCAGAAGAATGGATAAGGAAGATGTGGTCTGTATATGCAATGGAATATTACGCAGCCATCAGAAGGGATGAATACCCAACTTTTGTATCAACTTGGACGGGACTGGAGGAGATTATGCTGAGTGAAATAAGTCAAGCAGAGAGAGTCAGTTATCATATGGTTTCGCTTATTTGTGGAGCATAACGAATAACACAAGGGACATTAGGAGAACAAAAGAAAACGTGAATTGGGGGAATCGGAGGGGGAGATGAACCATGAGAGACTGTAGACTCTAAGAAACAAACTGAGGGTTTTGGAGGGGAGGCGGGTGGAGAGTTGGGTGAGCCTGGTGGTGGGTATTAAGGGGGGCACGTATTGCATGGAGCACTGGGTGTGGTACATAAACAATGAATCTTGGAACACTGAAAAAATAAAATTAAATTAAAAGAAAAAAAGAAAGAAAGAAAGCATTGTGAAAAGGAGGGGGCCTGGCAAGAATGCTAGCCTCATTTGCACAACAGACCTGAGTCAAAGCCTGTCCCCAGGGACACCATTGTTTTCCACCTGCTCTAGGCAGGTATATAAGCATATACACTTACATCCCATTTAGCAAGGGGGGGGGAGCAAAAATAAAACAAAAACAAAACCATTTTAGCCTGTAAAGTTTTTGGAACACATTCAGCCACATCCCCACCCCAGGCAAAGTAACACTCTCAACACAGCCTTTCTGGTTTGAACCGTGTCGTATGATGGTGCTTTTCAGGGATAGACAATTGGGAAAATGATTAAGATCACTCGTATGAGGGGTGCGTGGGGGACAGAGTCAGTTGAGCCTCCGACTCTTGATTTCGGCTCAAGTCATCATCTCAGGGTCATGATACCAAGCCCCAAGTGGGGTTCCGAGCTCAGCAGGGAGTCTGCTTGAGTCTCTCTCTTTCTCTGCTCCTCCCCACCCCTGCTCTTTCGAATAAATAAAATCTTCAAAAAAAAAAAAGATAACTTGTATGCAATTTTAGGTGAACTAGGTAAGCATTAGGGATGACCTACCAAAATAATAACTAATAATAATACCTACTAATAATAATAACAGGGGTTGGCAAACATTTTTCACAAAGGGCCAAAGAGTTAATTAATATTTAGGTTTTGCAGGCAATGTGGCGTCTTTCGCAACTACTCAAGCTTACCATTCCAGCATGAAAGAGTCTTAGACAATATGCAAATGAGTAATTTAACTGTATTCCAATAAAACTTTACTTCTGAAAGAGGTGGCAGGTGAGATTTGGTCCACAGACCATCGTTTGCCAACCCTAGATTCGTGTCATTCTTTCCAGCAAAGTACCTAGAAAAGACCAATTTTCTCATCGGGCAATTCCTAATTTAGTAACCAAATAAAATAAATAATGTAAAAAATTCATTCAGTATAAGGAGACTGATCACCCTTCTCATTGCTCTGTGGGTGAAAATGTGTTTTACAAATCACCCAACTGTAGATCAGTAAGGGAGAAGACAAAATTTAAACCAACTCAAGTCAGCTGGAGATTTTACCAACTCCTAGAGTAATACTGCAGTATCGTTTTCATATTTCCATCCAAATCAAGAAGATGCATGAAACGCCAAAGCTTCACCCTTAACTGAGTCCTGCCTGTAAGCCCATCAAATCCCTATGAGTCCATTAGTTTCCTTTTATGGCTTTTCTCTCGGAACAGAAAGACCTATTCCAGAGGTCCTGATGGAGTGGCCAAGAGTAGCTTCTATGGCCTGGGGAAACCCAACTCGACAGTTGATCAAGCGAGAAGCTGACTTATCCTTCCAGTAAAATGTCCAGGCAAGGAATAGTTCTGTAACATGGGGTGGTAAAGATGTGCCCTTTTGGAAGGTGGGATTCGCTTTCTACCTGGTGCAGGCAGGTGGGATCTCACCTGGAGTGCTTGTGAAGGTCGAGTGGCTAGTGGGGAGCAGAGCCCATCCTGCAGAAGGGGTCTCACATGGCCCTTTTCCAAATGAACCAATTCTAGCTTGTTTTTAAACTCAGATGTACAATGAGAACTCCTCACCAGACTCGAACTAAAAAGGATCCAGAGGGGAAACATCAGGGCAGATAACCTGCATCTAGAAAGACAGGTGGGTGCCTGCTGTCATTCGAGATATAAGCATCCCTGGGTTACTTATACCCTCGATAGGACCACCTATCTGATAGGACCACCTTCTCTGATCCAGGCGCCAGATCAGCAAGCCTCTAGGTCCCTTTGTTAACTATGTGTTTGCTGCTTCATTCGTTTGTTTTGTTTTGTTTTTAAGATAAAGAACTTTAAAATAAAACTGAAATACGATAAACTCCTGGGGAGCTACTTCCATATTTTTTTGATAAGTTATAACATTCCCTAGGCTGTTTCCAGCTACTTGATACTATTTACCAAACCAGGCACTTCCAGCCACTGTAACAAGAAAAAAAGAAATTATTGTAAATAGATGTTATTATATAAAATGTACAAGATCTCTATAAGGAAGACAACAAATATTTATTAAGGCACATAATAAGGGATTTAAATAAAGGGGGAGGAGGAATATAGACCAGGTCCCTGAATGGGAAGATTTTCAATTATTCCCCCAAATTATTCCATAAACAAAATAATGGAATTCTAAGCCAAAACCTTAATGTGCTCATTTCCCAAAATAGTAGGAAAAGACCCCTGGAAACATTAATGCATGAGACTTAATGTGTACAGACATACACACAAGCGTGAAAATACAGATGGACATTTGCACTGCTAGATCTTTAGCTATTTAAAGGTGAAAGAAAAATGTAATGATTCAGACAGCATGAGCAGTACCAGACAGACAGAATGAGCAGCATAGATTCGTGTGTGTGATGAATTGGGGTTGACAGGGAAAGCACCCAGATGCAGACATTTGTTGGGGGGGGCACTCCCTCCATAGCAAAGAACATGCTGTACTTAGGTGCACGGGGTGAAGACCTGGTGTTTTCAGAAGCACCCAGCTGGGGACCAAGTCCCAAGGAGATGCCCTGGGACCACAGTCCCAATGCCAGCAGCTCACAGGAGGCCAGCTTCACCCTAATCCAGCTTAACCACCCTTTTCCTTTCCTATTCAAATGTTGCTTAATATTTTATAGGGTAGATTCCCAGTCAGAACCTTGTTTTCCCCTAGTTGCTCCTCTACTATCAAAATAATCATGGAATCATTTCTGGCTATGAGTTCACCCTGCAGACCTCTCACAGGGCAACCCTCCCTTACTATCATTTATCTAAATAGTCTGTGCACTGAGCCAAACCAGGCAGCTTCCTTCATGGGTAATTATTCAGGATAGGATTAAGATAGATTTGCATAACAGTGGGGAAAGCCTGAGTTGGGCTCAATAGTGAACCACTCTAAAATAAATTAAATTCTTATCTCGTGACATAACACAATATATTCCATGTATATTTAAGATTAATGCCAGGAGCAAAACCCTAAAAGAACAGGAGACACAATATTTGTGCCCTCTGGGAACGGGAATGCTCTTCCTGAGTGTACTCCAACACTAGCCCAGAGTCTCGGCTCAGCAATGGCTTTCTGAATGGTAAGTTAATAAGTTGCCAGAGAGACAAAACATAGAGGAAAATACAGATAAGTTTGACTACATTAGGATTTAAGATAGGTGTGAGTCAAAAAAATTAAATGAAAGAACAAAAGATTTAAGGGCACCTGGGTGGCTCAGTGGGTTAAGCCTCTGCCTTCCGCTCAGGTCATGATCCCAGGGTCCTGGGATGGAGCCCCGCATCAGGCTCTCTGCTCAGTGGGGAGCCTGCTTCCTCCTCTCTCTCTGCCTGCCTCTCTGCCTACTTGTGATCTCTGTCAAATAAATAAAAAATCTTAAAAAAAAAAGTTACAGGGGCGCCTGGGTGGCTCAGTGGGTTAAGCCTCTGCCTTCCGCTCAGGTCATGATCCCAGGGCCCTGGGATCGAGCCCCACATCGGGCTCTCTGCTCAACGGGGAGCCTGCTTCCCCTGCGCCCCCCCCCCAGCCTACTTGTGATCTCTCTCTATGTCAAATAAATATAATCTTAAAAAAAAAAAAAAAGAAAGAAAAGATAAATGATTTTTTAAAAATTGCCAAGGGGAGGTGGCGGGTAGCCTGGCTGGCTCAGTCCAGTAAAGCATGTGACTCTTGATCTCAGGGTTGTGAGTTTGAGTCCCCACGTTGGGTGTGGAGATGACTTAAAAAAAAAAAAAAGAAGGAAAATGTTGTGATGTGTGGTAGATGCGGGGTTGATATCCTTTATAGGTGGAGTTCTTACAAATTTAATAAAAGGATAAAAATAAGTTAATCACCCCGATGGGGAAGAGATGAGCCAAGGAAAGTATCAAACATATTTCTCCTGTCAGGCATAGGGGACATTAAAAAAAAATAATCTCTCTAGTCATCAAAGAAATATAACCTTTCAACTTGGCAAAAACCACTTTCTCCCAAAAGAGAAAGTCCAGTGCTACTCAGCAGGAGGGAATACAGACACTACACTCTTCATTCAGAACTGAAAGAAGTATCAATCGGCACAGTTTCCGAGAAGAAATTAAACCACAATTTTATTTTTTTAAATATATATTTTTAAGATTTTTTAAAATGTATTTATTTGTCAGATAGAGAGAGAGCACAGGAACGAGCACAGGCAGACAGAGTGGCAGGCAGAGGCAGAGGGAGAAGCAGGCTCCCTGCCGAGCAAGGAGCCCAATGTTGGGATCATGACCTGAGCCGAAAGCAGCCGCTTAACCAACTAAGCCACCCAGGCGTCCCTAAACCACAATTTTAAACTTTACATTCCCTCTCACCTAGGAATTCTGAGTCTAGAAATTTTCCTGAGGGAAAACAATCAAGGACTCCCAGGGAGTTCTGCCTGCAGAGATACAAAGTATCATTCATAATACCATTGAGGCAGAATTCACTTAACTAGCTGACCACAGGGAAGTGGTTAATGAAACAAAGTTACCAACAATGATAATGACGAGTCCATATGGCTGAATGCTCAACTACCAATCATCACAGAAGCCTTCATGATTGACTTTGTCACAGTTTGTATTCTATCACTGCAAAAATCATGACCGTATATGCAGCATTACCCCATTTTTCTGAGGGGAAAATACACGTCTTTCTTTTGTTCATTTTTATTTTCTAGCCTTTCCACAATTGCGTGCATTAATTATATCGTTTTTAAAATATCAGAGGCAGGGGCGCCTGGGTGGCTCAGTGGGTTAAAGCCTCTGCCTTCGGCTCAGGTCATGATCCCAGGGCCCTGGGATCAAGCCCCGCATTGGGCTCTCTGCTCAGTGGGGAGCCTGCTTCCTCCTCTCTCTCTCTCTGCCTGCCTCTCTGCCTACTTGTGATCTCTGTCTGTCAAATAAATAAAATCTTAAAAATAAATAAAATAAAATATCAGAGGCAGTAACAACCAGAGCTGTTTCCAGAGGGGAGATGGAGCTCCATCCAGAGACATCAGGAGCCTGTATGTGAGAACATGAGTGTGGGGGGGCCTTGAGGTTCCCCCACCCCACTTTATCACACTTGATGGGATGTCTCAGCACGCTGTGGTATAAGTTCTAGCCCCATCCCTGGCGTGTCTGTTGTCAAGGCTAGTCATTTATTTAAGATGTTCTTTGCTGAAGGCTTCCCATACCCAGGAGGAAAAGAGGCAGCCTGTGAATTTCCCGCAAACGAAGCCAGGATACATTTCATAGCAAGGGGGCGGAACTCTGATGACGGTGGACATTTCTCAACCTAACAAGGGAAACTGCTCCACAATGGAATTGCGTGGCAAATGGTGAATTTATTAATTGTCCTTTCTTTCCTCACTGGGGATATCAGCTGGTGGCTGTTATTTTCCTGCACTATTCCTACGGTGAGGATTCCCAGGAGACCCTCGAAGCCTTTTCAGTTGTCTTAGTAACTGATGTGAGTAGCAAGTGCTGGGGACAAGATCAGCCGTGAAGCATCAGGGAACAAAGCAGCAACTCAGATCTGGTTAGTGAAGGTAATAGTGGTGGTGGTTCAGCCGAAGATGTGGGTTCCCCAGCCTGTGTCTTGGCCAATAGCCAAGCTACTGCCCCATGCCTCGGTGTTCTCATCTCTAAAATGGGGATACTGTGAGTTCTCACCTTTAAGCCTGCAGGCTTCCCAGTTCTCAGCATACAGTGATTTCCAGGGTCTCCCCTGAGTGTAGAGTACCTGCAAATGGGTGTGTTGGTACAGGTGAAGGTGCCTTTCTGGAAGAAGCAAAGGACAGGATGCAGCATCTGTCCCCTTCTGCCCTTCCTTGCATGTTGTTTAGATCCCCAGACACCGTCTCAGGGATCTGAGAGGCTGCATGAGTGTGGCCAGCACTGGGGGTTGTGGTATTTCATCCCAAGAGAATTCTGTCATCTGTTTGAGGCAAGCACTGGAACCAACCGCCAGCAGGAAGGAGCCCCCCATCGAAGACAGGGGATCAAGTATTGATGACCACCTGTCCTTCCATCTTCTCCCTGGCCCTTTGCTCATGAAGCATGAGCACCATAAATTATGGACGCCTCAGTCTGGAAAGAATCGGGAGCATTGATTCAGCTTCCCTGACTTCCCTCCTGCATTTCCACAATCCTCTCCTGGCTTAGTCCCTCTGTTGTAACTAAGTGCCATCGACTGGGCCACTTACAAACAACAAGGATTTGCTTCTCATGGTTCTGGAGGCTGGGAGTTCAAGAACAAGGATGGCGTGGTCGGGTCCGGGGGCAAGCCACCTCCTGGGGTGCAGATGGCCAACTTCTTGTACCTTTCTGGGGTCTCTTTCAGTAAGTTACTAATCACATCCATGAGGCCTCCACCCTCATGACCTAATCACCCTTCAAAGTTCCCTCCTGTTCATACCACCCTGCTTGTGGGGGGGGGGGGGCGGGTGTCCGACAAGTGGATTTTAAGGGGATGCAAACATTTAGTACTGAACAGCGGTTTTCCTTCCTCCTTCTAGTTTTTCCCACTGGTCCATCTTTAGGAAACAAGGCTTTTATCCTATCACCATCCTGTCTGGGAATCAACAGCCTTTCAGGATACAGTGGGAGTCTAATCTGCCATTTAAAACTGCCGTGACCTAATCTAACTCCACCCACCTGTTTTGCTGCTGTCCCAAGCACTCACCCTCTACCTGATCCAAACTATCTGTTCTGCCAGCTCCTCCCCCAGTCCTTGGCCTTGGTCTTCCTTTAGGGGCAATGAGTGTCTTTGTCTGATTTCCCATCCCACCAGCCCCAAATCATATCTCTTTTATGGCTTTCTTCAAGATGTATCTCCTTTATGAAGTCTTGCCTAATCGTACTCAATGAAAATCTTCCAGATAGTCTATGTACCCTCTGCAATTATATATCTATGTATTTATTATTTCATGTATTTAAACGTCTATTGAGCACCTACTGTGCTCAACTAAGATGGTATCAGATCTGCCTCCATATTGGTGCCCAGCATAATGGACTCATTTATTCTCCCATAAATGGCTATTGAGTGAAGGCACTAGGTTAGTCCACTTGGGAAATATCAAGATGAATGGTCTATCACTCGCTATCACGCAGACCCAGCGTGTTAGAAGAGACAAGGCGTGCATCTTATGTCATGGATAACCCAATGTAGAAAGCAGCAAATGCCCCCAAGTAATTACAGAGCATTAGAGAGTTACCAATGTGGACAGACCCCTGGCAGCTAAGGGGGTGGCGAAGGCTGCAAGGGGAAGGGTCATCTTCCAGCTGTTCCTTCAGGATGGATAAGACCCAAGCAAGTAGCCAACAGGGAGATGGAATCAGAGCTCAAGGAAGGAAATGCATGTAGATGGAACTCAGTGGGAAGGCCAACAAGAGGCTATGTGCTGGGACTGTTCTAAGAAGGTCCTGGGCAGGAAAGCAGGCCTCTCTCAAGCAGAGAGCAGAGGACCCCCAGCATGTTCACTGTCCTCTAGAGGGCCATGACCTATTGCCTGGAATTCAGTGTCCTGCATGACGGTCCCCAGAAAGAGAGCACTCTCTGCCCGGATGCCCGGTCTCCTGTGTCCCTCCAACAGTGTGGCTGGCTTCTGCTGATCTGCACGCACTGATCAGATGGTGGCTTTTTGGTGAATGCCAGAAGGGCTGCAATAGGAAGCCGGAAGATCGCCATCAACAGGGAAAGGCAAGGGCGAGGAAGGGCTGCATTGCTCTGGGCTGAGTCAGGGAGAGCCTTCCTAGAGGCACATGGGGTGGCTGGAAGAACAAGTCCTGTCGATCAGAAACTGCATGAGATTTCTCTTCCAAGTATCAGCCATTTGCTACCAGTGTGTAAACCCAAAGAACCGACAACTCCATAGAAATTCAGTCTCACTCTGCTGCCAGGAAGAATCCATATTTGCCCATTCTAGCAAAATGGCACTGTGTTTGGAGCCTGTGCAGGTGAATTTGAATCCAGGTTCAGCCATTTACGTTCTGTGCAGTCTTGGGCAACTGGGTATTATCTGTATGATGTGAAGGACCTCATAGAATTTTTGTGAGGTTTCAGTCCCATGAGACTTGCAAATCACTTAGCCTTTTAAGTGTCGGATGCAAGAAACTGTAGTTATAGGAAAAAGATTATCTTTGCCCTAACACAGGAAAACTCCATTTGAAGGGCCCCTGGGTGGCTCAGTCGGTTAAGTGCCTGCCTTCGGCTCAGATCATGATCCCAGGGTCCTGAGATCGAGCCCCACATCAGGCTCACTGCTCAGCAGGGAGTCTGCTTCTCCCTCTCCCTCTGCCCTTCCCCCTGCTTGTGTTCTCTCTCAGTCAAATAAATAAGTAAAAATATAAAGAAAAAGAAAAAGAAAAACTGCATTTGTGCTAGGATAGTAATGCACGTGGTTTCTAGGGCCAGGCACCAGGCTTAGAGTGTCCTCCAATGGTTATTGTAATTGTAAAGAACAAATGTGAAGGTTAAAAATGGACCCAGATCTCTCTCTTACACACACACACACACACACACACACACACACACAAATTCACTTCTTAAAGAAAAATACAATACAATGTCAGATATACTCATAGCTCATAGTTGTTACGGGATGGAGAGAAGATCCTCTGATAACCTACTTTTCATTTGGGATATTTTGGGGGTTTCCCAAAAGAATGCATACCCTCTAAATATCAGTCATCCCTCCATTCTAGTTATCTCAACCAGAGTCACCTCGGGCGACATTGAGCTACTTTGTGTCACCTAGTAGATGTGTTGGGTGCCGAGATCCAGCGCTATTGGAGGGGAATCATAGGATGCGCTGACTGTGGGGTGGGGGTGAGGAGAATCTGGGATTTGCTGGAGCGAAGTTTTCTGAGGGAACATCAGAGGTCCAAAACCCTTTAAGGAGCCCGCCTGATGGGCCAGGTCGGCCCAGTGGCTAAGGCCAAGGCCATCCCAGGATCTCCCAGACCCACCTCATCACACACCTGGCACTCATGCCCCACCCCACTCCCAGGTGTTTCCAGGGCATTGCAAGGTTGACTTTCCATGGGTATGATTTCAATGACCTTCAGGGATTTGCTTGAGTCCTTATTTCCAGGAGCACCATCAGCCTCCTGGAACAGAGGTACGGAAAATACTCCTTTTATGTTGATTACCATAACCGCTGGCAGACCAAACACAGCTCTGGTACCTCGGGGCTTCTAGGAGCCCCATCTTCTTCAAGAAATGGATCACAGCAGGTGGCAGGCAGCTCTCCCAGGGAAACCTGGAGGCTGTCTTTTAAAGTGAATCTGGCAGAAGACGCGTTGTTTTCCTGTGGGGGCACGACAATGCAGGCGGAGGGAAATTAAAATCCTTGCCAGAAGTGGGGCAGCAGGGCAGTCCTGTTGAGGAGTGGCTCATACAAAGTCAGACTCCCAGGGCTAGGACCCAAGGGACCCCGAGCCAAAGCCTCTGAAGCAAAGAAGACTGAGACCTAGAGAAAGAGGAGGGGTGACACACAGGAACATAGGAACTGATGACCTCACAATGGCCTTGTGCCAATGTCACTGTAAACCAACCAGACATCTTGGGAGGAGCCTCGCCTTCTGACACCATGAAACACATGCCTGCCTCCCTACAGTGACCTCTTCATACCACCAAGATTTCGAAGATGGGTGTTACATTAGAAGGGCAATGGATCTTCAAGAAGTGAAAGCCTGAGCCGGGAAAGGAGAAAGGAGGGATGCCTGACTCCTCCACACACACTTAGACACCTCTAAAATATTACAACCCACAAACCTGGCCACTGGCCCAGAAAATCTGCCACTCTGAGCATGAAGAAGAGGGTATAAAGAACAAGAACATAGAAAGTAGGACAGGCAATCAAGGATCATCACCATGGCGTCTTGCCCATTTTCTTCTGCCTCAAGCTAGATTCATTTACTCAACCATTCATCATTCCAAAAAAAAAAAAAAACCTGGCAGAAGTGCCTCCAAGGAGCCCAGCCCAGGGAGTATTTTGTTTAGGTAAACATGAAAGAAATCTGATTGATCTCCACCTCCAGAAACGTTCAACGTATTAGTAGTTGGGGAGAAGCGCCTCCCACGCAGAAGTGTTTAATCGTCTTTCGAAAGAGCAAATGAAAGAGAGAGAAGGAAAAAGGCAAAATTACGTGTGATTAAGCACCGAAAACAAATGGTGGCAGTAATAAATTTATCAGTGGTCAGAAGGTCAAGGATATCACTGTGCACGGAAGGGCCCAAGGATGGTTTGATGAAGGTGACACTTGAGTTTTATCTTCAAGGATTGGAAGGGTTTGGGGGGAGGTGACGAGAAGAAGAGCAGTCCATGTGGGAAGAGGTTCCTGAGCAGAGCACCAGAGCAGTGATGGGTGTTGGGGATTGCAGAGAAGCTTCTGGTGTGCTGAGATGAAGAGGTCCTAGACCATGCACAGCTTAGGAAACACTGTGACATTGGACACCATTCTTTAGAGTGTGGTCCAAATTCCAGCTGTAGGAGTAACACCATGGATGCTTTTTTTTTTTAAAGATTTTATTTATTTATTTGACAGACAGAGATCACAAGTAGGCAGAGAGGCAGGCAGAGAGAGAGAGAGGGAAGCAGGCTCCCCACTGAGCAGAGAGCCCGATGCAGGGTTCAATCCTAGGACCCTGAGATCATGACCTGAGCTGAAGGCAGAGGCTTTAACCCACTGAGCCACCCAGGCACCCCACCTTGGATGCTTTTGAAATGCTAATTCCTGGAGTGGATATTGTATCACCTAAATCATAATTCACGGGGTGGGAGAAGGGCCCAGACGTTCTTAATGAGTTCCTCAGGTGATTCTTCAGGACACACGCTCAAAAAGCATGCTCAGAAGGCATCAAAGTGTTAACCTATTGTTTGTTTGCAATATTCACAAGCTAATGGCAAGGATGAAATTAGCATTTAAGAAAGACTCACCCAAAGGAGCAGAGGCTGGAGACTGGGAGGAAATCAGGAGGTTATCATAGTAACTCCAGAGTGTGGTGATGGGGCCCAAGACCGGAAAATCTAGAATCAATATGCATATTATCTCTTTGTTTTGTCTCAAGATTCCCACTGATCGAGTCATCGTTTATGTTTTGGGGTATTATCTGTACCCTAAAACCTTCCTGTGACTCACTGCAACAGAAATGGCTTTTGCTATATCTGCCACTGAGTTGTCCCCAGGGATGTCCAACACCTCATCATCACTCTTCCCCTTCCCTGGCTCCCCTTCCAAACACACAGAGAAGCCAACCCACAGGCACGTGAGTGCATGCACTCCCACACTGCCCCAGCAGTTTACCGGCTTCTCGGAGAAGCCTGGCCAATTCCCTTAACAGTCAAACCAGACCCCAGTGTGAGGACACTCGCTGTCATCTCCAGCACCTTCACAGTTGCAGAGATGAGGGGGGAACGATCCGATTCTAAGAGACCTGTCTGGGATCTACAGGCTCTCAGTGGGCAGAAGTCCCCACCCTACTTCTCTGCTTCCTTCAAGCAGCCTTGGCACCCCGATGAATCTAGATTGTTTTGTCACCTTATAGTCTTGTCAGCACATTGATCAATGAGTCCTGAACGCTAATTAATTGTTATGTTATCCAGCTCAATCCATCAGGAGGCTGATGGCCCTGGCTGGGCACTGTGCCAAGGCCCAGGACTTCCTGAAGGGAGAGGGGGAGGGGTAGACAGTTAATGGACCGAGTGGAGATGAGATCGGTTGATAAGTCTAGGGAGAGACAAGGATGACAAATCTAGCAGACCACATGCCCCGTGCCGTGGAGAGGAGCTCCAGGC
Source organism: Taxidea taxus jeffersonii (assembly GCA_003697995.1). Taxonomy (NCBI): domain Eukaryota; kingdom Metazoa; phylum Chordata; class Mammalia; order Carnivora; family Mustelidae; genus Taxidea; species Taxidea taxus. The sequence continues at coordinate 589,236 of ML106226.1, read as the reverse complement.
AAAATTTTGTACATCATAAATCTTGCCTTCCTGCCTTCTGCATCAACACCTAGCTGCCCACATACCCCAAAACTCCACCCATCGCCTAGAACATCCATCTGCCCAAACCCCCAAAGACCATCTTCAGAATGAACCACCATAGCATTTGTCAGAGTGAGTTAATAAGTCCATGCTGGACAGTTTTCCATTCAACCCTCCAAAGCAGCTCTCCAGCCTCAGCCTCCTGAGTGCTAACCTTTCTGGATCGCTCCATGCGGCTATCTTCCACTGTGGGTGTCAGCTGGCTTTAGTACATGGGCAGTCCTGGAAAGAGAAAAGAATGGAGGAGAGTGGTGATGGGGTACTTGTTTCCTACACTGCCTCCTGGTCCATTCATGGTGCCCTCAGCCCTATGGCCCTATAGCTCTCAACCAAAGCTCAGGGAAGTCCTGTCCACACAGCTGCCTCCTGCTTTGCATTCCAGAAGGCACTTCCTTCTTTTACTACTCAGACCCAGTTTGAATAAGGCCCCCCACTCTTACTTGTCCCGAGGCCCTGTGGGTTCCCTATATTCTGCTCACATCTTTGCAAACAGTCCCTTATTAAAGTCCCCTAAAATACCCAATTGGTTGTGTATCTGTTTCCTGTCAGCACCCCACACTGTTCAGTGAAAAAAAAATTCTCTATGTCAAGTAACTAATAAGGTGGATGATTTCTCAGTAGACTTCTCATCTCCCTTTAACACGCCTGGTGAATATCCAAGAGGAAAGATGCAGTATGTAGAATCCAAAGGTTCTTTGATCTAGAACCACTCTCCACTCTCTCCCCATCCCTGGAATGCAGAGTATGTAGTTCAGGGAAGCCAGATATACAGTGACAGCCAAGTACAGCTAGCAAAGACGGGGAGAGCCCCCAGAAAATGCACAGCTCCTGGAACCTCTGCTGGAGAACACAAGAGACTTTCCTGCAAACTTTCAGATAGTGATGTGTCATAAGAAAATACAACCTAAACATAGTCCTTTCTCTGCCACAAATTTCGTAATGTTGGTCAGGTCATCTCACTTCTCTGGGCCTCTTTTTGTCACCTGTAAAATGAAGCACCCAAACTTGACCAGTAGATTTTATACTTATAAGCACTGCAACTGTTTCTTTAAATGAAATGAAATTTAAATGAAATCTTAGGTAAAAGACCAATATGGGAGACAGATGGAAACCAAGCTGCTCTGGGTGAGGCGAGGGTTGGGGGCAAAGGAGTGGAGATGGGTGGGCAAAGCTAAAACACCACCCACTAGACTCTGCTCTTTTTTTTTTTTTTCAAGATTTTATGTATGTGAAAGAGTATGAGAGAGAACATGAGCTGGGGGAGAGGCAGAGGGAGAGGGCAAAGCAGACTCCCCATTGAGTGGGGAGCCTGATGTGAGGCTCGATCCCAGGATCCTGAGATCATGACCTGAGCCAAAGGCAGACGCTTCACCTACTGAACCACCCAGGCGCCCCTACATTCTATTCTTAAACAGGAGCCCTTGAGGTACCTCCAAGTAATCAACAAGATTTTTTGAAGCCAGTTTCAGAAACACTGTTCTAGAAGTACTTTTGAGTGCCTGCTCTGATGTGAGCATAAGATGGTCTTCACATGGGATCACCATTGCCCTCTCCCCACCCAGAGGAAGTGGAGAGCCATTGAACTTGCACTTAAGGCAAGTATGGCAAACAAACAAACAAAAACAAAACAAAACAAAACAAAACCATGTGGAATCTTCCTCTTTATTTCTGAAAATATCTCCATTTACAGTAACTAGTAATTGCCTTTACCTCAGGATAAAGGATCTTTGGAAACCATTAGTTGCTCCTAGGAAGTGTCTTCTGTACCAAATGACTTCTCCCAGCCAATATTCTCCCTATTAACGTGTGTGAATGTGTATGAAATCTGGACACAGGTCTCATTATCCCTGTATATACAATGTTTGTCCCAAAATGTATTGAGGATTTTACTGATACCAAAAGGCTTGAAAGCACCATTAAGCTCCCCAGAAACTAAGGACCCAGTCTGACTTTCCTTTCTTCCTGATCTCTGCCCAGCATCTCTTCAGCTGAGTACCGAGGTCTCCAGGCTACTTGGGAGACCCCACCAGCCTGGCTGAGCCACAGGGAGCTGGGGAGAGTATGCCAAGCACCTAGTTGAAGCTGGCCATGGCCCAGTGAGACAGTTAGCGAATCCTATTCCCATAAAGTAGCTGGACCATAAAGCTGGACAGGATTGATAAAAACAGCCACTTCAGTTCCCTGGACAATTAAGCAAAAAGCTTACAACATCTGAGAAGCATTTATGCTTGGAAAAAACTGCTGACCTTAAAGTAGGAGTGGAGTTTGTGACAGTCTTGGAATTTCTCCCAGCCCCCCCCCCCCTCCAGATTAGTCAGCACAGAGGTTCTGCCAGGATGAGCCCTGCTGTGAGTACTGGCAGCTGTGCTGGTCAAAGGAGACTCACTGGATTCCCGGTGTTGGGTGACACCCCTGACCTCTCGCCACATATGAAAGAGAACCAACCAATGCAGTTAGCAGCTGACTTCTCATCTAAAGCAATGGGGACCAGAGGTAGATGGGAAGCCTCATTCCAAGTGCTAAAAACACCTGCCAGCCAAGAGTTCTGTAACAGCAAAATCAACCTTCAAAAGTGAAGGTGCAATGAAGACATTCTCAGGTAAACAAAGACTAGCAAAGTTCTCTGCAAGCATATCTGGCTGACAAGAAATCCTAAAGAAACCTCATAGGCTGAAAACAAATGGACACTAGACAGTCATTCGCATTCACGAGAAGAAATGAAAAACACCGGAAATGATCAATGCATGATTAATCTGAGAAACTCTATACATATTTTTCTCATTTCCTCTCTTAACTTTTTGGAAAGAAAAAATTTTATATATCAGTAATTTTAATACTGAACAGTGGGTATAATATCTATATACATACATAAGGAGTAATGTCAGAAAGTCTATTCCTACCTGAAGTTTGGCAGTTCTTCAAGTACAAGTGCTTCTCAGATTGTTGTAGGCTTTTTAGTCAATTTCCAGAGTACTGGATAGATATAAGATAGACAGATAGATAGATACAATGACAGTATAAGGGAGGGAGGTTTGCTGGACCAATATTGGAGCAAAGTTTCCATGTGCTACTGGGAGTAAGTAAATTACTCCTGAAAATTGCAATGTGTGAAGGTGCACATTGTAATCCCTAGAGCAATCACTAAGAAAATAGCTTTTAAGATCGAGTAAAATTGTCAAAGGAATTTAAATGACACAATATAAATGAGAGGCATTCCATGTTCATGGATTAAAAGACTCGACAGAGTAAGCATATCAATTCTCCCAAAATAATATACAGATTTAACAAAATTCCTATCAATGTCCACACAAGAGTCTTTGTATGTAGGTATAGCCAATGTTTTTCTAAAATTTATATGGAAAGATAAAGGAACTGAAATCAATAAAATAATTCTCAAAAGGAAAAATAAGCTGTGAGGGATCAAACTATTCGATTTCTTTTTTTAAAGATTTTATTTAATTATTTGAGTGAGAAAGAGAGATCATGAGTAGGGGGGAAGGGTAGAGAGAGAAGCAAACTCCCCACTGAGCCAGGAGCCTGATGTGAGACTCAGGCCCAGGACCCTGGGATCATGACCTGAGCCAAAGGTAGACACCTAAATGACTGAGCCAGACAGGCACCCCAGACTACTCAATTTCAAGAAGTATATAGCTACATCAATCAAGACTTTGTATTCATAGGGAATATAGCCAATGGTACTATAATAGTATTGTATGATGACAGATGGGAGTTACACTTGTGGTGAGCACACCATAACATATACATTAGTCAAATCACTGTGTTGTACACCTGAAATTAATGTACCATTGTGTGTCAACTGTACTTCAATAAAAACAAAAGACTGTTTCTGAAAAACAAAAACAAAAAGATTGTGTAGTATTGATAGGAAGGACATGTAGATCAATGGAACAGAATAGAAAAACCAGAAATAGATTCAAACCAATATACCCAACTTTTAAAAAACAAATATTCAAAAACAACTAAATGGAGGAAAGAGAGCCTTTTCAAGAAACGATGCTAAAGTAATTGGCCATCAGAAAGGAAGGAAGGGAGGGAGGGAGGAAGGAAGAAAGGGAGAAAGAATGAGGGGGGAGAAAAGCCCTCAAGTTAAACCCAAGTCTCATATTTTATATAAAAATTAACTCAAAATGGGGTGCCTGAGTGGCTCGTTGGTTAATCAGACTTTTGATTCCAGCTCAGGTCATGATCTCAGGGTCATGAGATCAAGCCCCACATCAGGCTCTGCTCTGGCCATGGAGCATGCTCAGGATTCTCTCAGTCCCTCTCCTTCTGCCCCTCCCCACCAACTCCCTCTTTCTTAAACAACAACAACAACAACAACCACATCTCAAAATGGATCATGGACTTAAATATAAAACATAAAACATCTAGGGGGGAAAAAGAGGAGAAAATTAAAAATCTTCAGGACCTAGGGCTCTGAAAAAAGTTTTAGACTTGACACTGGAAGCATAGTCTATAAAATAAAAAACTGATAAATTGGACTTCATCAAAATTAAAACTTCTGTTCCATAAGAGACTCTGTTAAAAGGGTGACAAGACAAACTACAGCCTGGGAGGAAATATTTACAAACCATATATCCTACAAGTAACTATTATCTAGGATACAAAAAGAACTCTCAACATTTAATAGGAAAAAATGCAAACAATCTGATTAGAAATGGGCAAAAGTAATCAAGAGACATTTCACTGAAGAAGATATACAGATGAAAAATAAGCACATGGAAAGATGTTTAACCTCATTAGCCATTAGGGAAATGCAAATTATAGCCACAATGAGATATCACGACACAGCTTTCATAGGTAACTAAAAATGGCTAAAATTGGGGCACCTGGGTGGCTCAGTGGGTTAAAACCTCTGCCTTCGGCTCCGGTCATGATCCCAGGGTCCTGGGACTGAGCCCCGCATCAGGCTCTTTGCTCTGCAGGGGGCCTGCTTCCCTTCCTCTCTCTCTGCCTGCCTCTCTGCCTACTTGTGATCTCTGTCTGTCAAATAAATAAAATCTTAAAAAAAATAAAATAAAAAATAAAAATGGCTAAAATAAAAAGTAGTGACAACACCAAATGCTCACAAAGATGTGCAGAAACTGGATCACTCCTTCATTGCTCGTGGAAGTGTAAAATGGTGCAGCCACTCTGGAAGACACTTTGAAAGATTCCTTAAAAGATTAAACATAACCACCACACAATCCAGCAGTTGTATTCCTGGGCATTGATCCTAGAAAATTAAGACATGTTGACAGAATAACCTGCACATGAATATTTATAATAACTATTCATAATATAACAAAACTGAGAACCACCCAGATGTCCTTCAAAAGGTGAATACTTAAGCTCTGCTATACCCAGATCATAGAATATTCACTGCTCAGCAATAAAAAGTAATGAGTGATTACTACATGCAACAATCTGGTGGGTCTCCAGTGATTTATGCTTGATGAAGGAATCCAATCCCAAAAGTTGCATGCTGTATGATTCCCTTTATATAACCTTCTTGAAATCATATAAGTATAGAAATGATGGACAGGTCAACGATGGCCAGGGTTAATGAAGGGGTGGGTACAGGAAAGAAGTGGGTGTGGCTACACAAGGGCCACAAAAAGAATCTTCCTAGTGATAGTAATGTTCTGCACCTTGACTGCATCAATGTCAATATTCTGGTTCTGAGATAGTCTATGGTTTTGTAAAATGTTACCACGGGGGAGGTTGGCTAAAGGGTGTACAAGATGCCTGCATTTTTTAACTGTATGTGAATCTATAATTATCTCAAATTAATAACCTTTGTGGTAGAAAATGATACTGTGAGGGCAACATTTATTTTGCTTCTAAATCTGTGACTGGAGCAGGGCTCAGTGGGCATAGCTTATCTCTGGTCTCCTTGAGCAGCTGGAAGACTGGGGGCTGGAATCGTGTGAATTCTTCCTCACTCATGTACATGTCTGCCAGTTGATGTTTGTTATGGACATATCTTAGCTGGAGCTTCCAGCCCTTACCTGTAGACTTTGCATGTGGCATGGACGTCCTTACAGTATGGTGGCTGGGATCCAAGGTTGAGTGTGCCTCGAGAGAGACAGGTGAAAACCATATGACCTTTTGCAACCTTATTGTGGAAGTCCTACAGTATTACTTCCATTGCCCGGTGTTCACTAAGGCAATTAAAAAGGCCCTCCAGTTTCAAGGAAATGGAGAGGATTCTCCCTCTAATGCAGGAGTGAGAATGTTCTAGGAGAGCATGGGAGACTAGAACTATAGCTATGGTTGTTTTTATAAAAATGTAATGTGCCATAGTTTCTAAAGGCTGACCTCTCTTCCAAATCTACAAGATTGCCCATAGCTACATAGTTTACACACCATGGGTCCAACCATTCAGAGAGACCAATCCTCTCTTATAATTCCTCATTTCTGGAAAAGGAGCTCTAATTGGCCCAGGCTGAGTGTGGTAGTCACACCTGATCAAATCAACCATGACCTAGAGTTTGGCCTGTATTAAGGGGAGCTGGGCCATCTTGCAGGAGGTGGGGGGCCACAATAGGAGGGAGGACAGTTTGGGGTGCCTGGATGGCCCACTCCATTAAGCATCCGACTCTTGGTTTCAGCTCAGGTCATGACCTCAGGGTCCTGGGATTGAACCCTGAATCTGGCTCCATACTCAGTGGGGAGTTTACTTGGGAATTCTCTCTCTACCTCTTCTTCTGACCCTCCCCACCACTCTCTCTCATTACCTCTCTCTCTCTAAAATAAATACATAGATCTTAAAAAAAGAAAAAAAAAAGGAAGGGAGGACAGTTTCCTGAGCAGGAGAACTTGCTTCTAGCTATCAGTGCAACCCAGAAAGTACCAAAGCACATAAGGTAGATTTTCTTTAAAAACTGTATGCTCTGTCAAGAGACAAGCATAAAACAACATGGCACAGAAAGGTTAGATGTAAAAGGATAAGCAAAGTTTATCAGGCAAATGTAAACAAAAGGAAAGCTGGCTTGGCAATATAAACATCAGATCAAGGGGACTTAAAGATGAGAAAAGGCATTAAGTAGGACAGAAAGGGTTATTTAATGTTGATAAAGAGGGCAGCCACAAAGAATACATAAGCACCATGAGCCTTTTTGTGCTGAATAATGTGGCTAGGGAATACACAAAAGCAATTCTATGATAAATACCAAGAGAAAATGACAGGAACACAAAGTAGTGGGAGATCCTAATACACGTCCCTCCATCTTTGACAGAATAAGTAGGCAATGAATGAATTAGGATAGAGAAGAACTGAATGATGTATTTCATGTGTCTGATCAAACAGATATATGCCCCTTTTGTACCCTCCAAAAAGAAAACATACTTCTTCTCTAAGTACTCATGAAACATTTATAAATATCGATCGTATAGTAACCCACAAAGGAAATCTCAATAAATTTCCCAAAGCAGAAAGTGACAGGCCCTGTTCTCTGACGACGATATGATGAGACAGAAAATTAAGAGTCAAAGCTCAAACCAACACATCCAAACTCTTTGAAATGTAACAACACTCAACTGAAGAACCCTTGGGTTAGAGGGAAAAACCAAAGCTGTGATTACAGATCATTTAGGACACTGCAACAATAAGAACATTGACAAGACAAAATCAGAGAAAGAACATAGACAAACACAGACAAAAACAGAGCTAAAGACCACATATTATTAACAGAAAAGAGGAAAAGTAATGGACCAAAGATTTGAGCCTAGAAATGAGAAAACGAAAACAAACCAACCCAAAGAAAATTAGGAGGGCAGAAATGAACAAGTCCAAAAGCATAAAATCAGATTCGAAGACAAAGAATTGGTATGTGTAAGGGGGTAGCTCTTGAAAAAATAATGATGATATGAATAAGTTGCTGATCCAGAAAACGTTAACACAGAAAATTAAGAATAAGAAAAGACTTAGAATTTAATATAGAGAGGGTTTGGGGTTTTTGTTTGTTTGTTTTGAGGAATATTTTAGCTTTAAGCTGAAAAAAAGTTTCAAAGGTCCAGTGGATATATTTAGGAAAAATAGAAACTATGAGTTGAATTTAGAGTTGGAAAACTGGGGGTGCCTGGGTGGGCTCAGTGAGTTAAAGCCTCTGCCTTCAGCTTAGGTCATGATCCCACAGTCCTGGGATGGAGCCCTGCATCGGGCTCTCTGCTCAGCAGGGAGCCTGCTTCCTCCTCTCTCTCTCTGCCTGCTTGTGATCTCTGTCTGTCAAATGGATAAATGAAATCTTAAAAAAAGAAACTACTAAAAAAACCTACTAGAGTTGGAAAACTGAAAGGATTAATATGTAAAGAAAATGTTGCTGAGTGTGAGCAGTGTGGGTAATGGTTAAGAATGTGGGCTTTCATGCCAGATTGCCTGGTTTGCACTCCAGCTTCACCTGTTAAGCCAATTATCTGACCTCTCCGAACCTCAGTTTCCCCAGCTCCAAACAACGTCCCTCTCCCAAATGTTTTATTGTGCAGTCAATGACATACTAGGTCAGCCACCTACTACGGTACTAACAAAAACTGCCCACAAGACCCCAGATATTATTTATTATTGTATTCCTCCAAACTTCCAAAGAACAGATATCTCATGTGCTATATTCATTCATAGTTTCAGGGCACACAGAAAATCTGAATACTATCCACCTGACTCAACGAAACGATTGTCTTGATGCACAAACTTGATATCCTAGCACAGAAAAAAAAAAAAACCCACAAAATTTCTTTATGAATATGCATGAATTAAATAAATACAGGCAAAGGGCACCCGGATGGCCCAATTGGTTAAGCATCGAATTCTTGGTTTTGCCTCAGGGGCTGTTCTCAGGGTCATGAGATCAAGCCCTGTGTCAGGCTCCGTGCTCTGCAAGGGGGGCAGTCTGCTTGAGATTCTCTCTCTCTCTGCCTCTGCCCCTTCCCCCCTCACTCACTCACTCACTCTCTAAAATAAATAAATAAGTCTTTTTTAAAAGGTTATGAATAAAATACATGCAAACAGAATCCAGTGTTATAAAAAAGAACACAGCACCAAAATCAAGTAAGGGAATTCCCAGGAAGGGATGAATGGCTCAGAACAAGGGAATCTGTCCATTCACTTTGTTGCTTGGCTGAGCAGTTGGCAGTGTGTCGACCTAGAAAGACTGGTTTTCGTTAGTTCCCTAAGGAAATTAGACATGGCCGGGGTGTCAGGGTTCAAGGTCGTTTCATGTCACATTTCTGAACTTTTAAACAATCTAAATATATAATAATAAGGCAATGCTTAACTCTATGAAATAAACACATTACACTTAAATTATAGATTATATAGAGAGAATCCTATAGAAAAGACTATTGTGAACCCATATGAAATACTTCAAAGAACATTTCAAAATGCGAAAATATATTCAAGATATGTTGTCCATTAAGTATAAAGGAAACAGATTAAAAGTAGTAGACTTGGGACGCTTACGTCTTTGGAACCTGTGTGTACTTATCTGTGTGTGTATATGTGCGTATGTCTTTGAACATTTAGGTTCCCTTTCTTTGCTACTATAAAAATGCTACAATGAATAGCCTCACACATTTGGTATTTTGCACAAATGTGAGGATCATATCGTCATATTTTTCTGCCCTTTTCTCCACTTTAAGGGCTGAGAGCTGTTCTCACTTGTGCAAAATGACAAATGCTGAAGGTAATTCATTGTAATAGTGTGTGTGTGTGTGTGTGTGTGTGTGTGTGTGTGTGTGTGTGTCTGTCGGAATGTAAACATACACATAGGAATTTCCAGGAGGAGAGAAAGAAAAGGAAATAGAACAAAGTGTCATGATGGTTATTTTAAGACAGTCTTAATTTTCTCCTTTATGCTTTAAATTTCTTTCCTTAATTAAATGTTAGCAAAACATTCGAAGTGCGATTCAAGCAAAAGGAAAAGCCTTGCACTTGTAAACAAGATATCTAAATGCAAGACGTTTATCCTGCTTGCAAATGCATCTGTAAAGAAAAATGATAAGGACTACCTCAAAGAAGATATTTAGAGAGGCTTTTTTGCAATTTGGAAATGGGTAGGCCAATAACGTATATTCAGATTAAAATCGGTATGAATATTAGTTTCCTAAAATGTGTGTGAATGTGTTTAGCACAAGGCACAGAGCACAACTGGTGACCAAGAATTATTAACTGAATTGAATTGATGCTCCTTTCCTTAGTGGCACCTAGACTCTAAGACCCAAGATAAAGAGTGTTTCTGTCTAACTGCCACTCACCATCATTCCTTTGGGCTCTCCCATTTTTAGCAGCTGTCTCTGATGTTGCCATATTGCCTAAAAACAAATAAACTAAAAAATAACAACAACAGAGAGTGAAGAAATGGGTTTTTTCTTTGCTTCTGGAGGACAAGCAAAAAGGAAAAAGAAAAATCGATCCTTTATCTCCCTTCCTGGTTTCTCTCCTCTTGCTTAAATCCAGGCCTGGTGTAGAACTGATTCAACCTTTGAGTCTGGTCTGAACCAAATGAACGATGTCATGATCCCATTGGTAGGGGAAATTTTGTCTAGTTCAGGATGATTTGTCTTGGAAATGGCCAGGGACTAGAGCTAAGAGAAATCTGGACAAAAAGATATATTGTGGGCCTGGATTTCAGAGGTGGGTATAGGAACGGGATTTGGGGACTCACCGGATACGGAGGATGAAGGGAAGGAAATGGACCATGACTGCAAGCCCATGGAGCATCAGTGCCAGGGACAGACAGAAGCTTGACCATTGGACAATAAAACAATGAGAATGCTCAGCTCACTTTGGGACACAGTGGTTTGGAATAAGGGCAGGGATTTCAAGGGCTTGTCTATAAGGTGTTTAGAATCAAACCCTATAGACCAGTCAGACCTCATGAGAGGTGTATTTGAGAACTCTTAGTATGGGCTAGAAGGCAGAGCCTTCATGAAGTATCAGTATGTCAGGAATACAAGTGGCGAAGGGGTCTGGTGAGGGATCTGAACACAGAGCGGCCAGAGACAACAATGCCCGAGGTAGAAAAGATGGTTTCAGTAGCAAGACAAAAGAAAACAGAAGCAGATCTTCTAGCCCGAAAAGGATGGCATGGCTGTAAACCATAGTTTAGAAAAACTAAAGCAAAGACTTCATGCCTCCTTTCCCCCCTTGTTTTAGCTGAAATTAGAGGCAAAAATACAACGTTGAACTAAAGTAATAACATAGTAATGAATTGTTCTTTCGTGGCAAAACCACAGCTGCATCCAGTTTCAGAAGCCCTTAGAATGCCCTGAACTCTGTGCTTGGACAACTGGGGCCCTATTAATTTTGTGACTTGTTCAGTCCATGTGGACTTTGCCATTTGTGGTGAAAAGAAATGCTTTTGAAATGTTGGGCTGTGTTCATGGAGAGGCAGGACAGGACCTAGGACCCAGGACTCCTGATCCCAAGAGAGGGACAGTTCACGCTGACTTCCGCCATTTCAGGATGCACCCAGACACCTGTCTGGTCAGGAGAAATCAAAGGCGTAAGCGCCCCCCCCTTATCAATGTTATATGTTAGTCACCATACAGTAGTATGTAGTGTTCCATGATACACTGTTTGTGTATAACAACCAGTGCTCCATGCAGTCCCTGCCTTCCTCCATACCCATCAAGAGGCTAACCCATCCTCTTCCTGGTTAACCATACCCTAAAACACCCCTTCCCCCCAAAAGGATCTACTCCCCCTGTCCAGTTCCCCACCCCATGTGTGTATACTTGCCAAATGGCCCTTCAGTCTCCATCCTTCTCCCCCACCCACCTTCACCGCATCCAACCTCTGTTGTTGGTCAGCCAGATCCACAGATGTGGGTGGGTCTCCATAGTGACAGAGGAAGCCTTGGTACAGAAGGAGAGAGACACAAACAGCAGAGGAAAGTTCTTTGTGCCTAACACACCACCTCCTGCCCTTTGCGTTCCCAGGGCACCAAAGGGCTCAGGCTTCCAAAGGGTATCCTTGGACTCAGAGAAGCACATTTGATGTCAAGAGAGGCGCTGTTGTGCGGGAGAGACAATGGAATGCCTGAGCTCTTCTTTAAACATCTCTTTTCTATGATTTCCAGGTGATCATCAGTATAACCATCCGATTTTAAGCAGTGCGGCCCAGACCCCTACACATGGTGAGAGATGGCTCTGAGCATTCCACGTTCCATCCACATTCTGAGTGGTTCCATCCTGACTCCCGACGCCCATCAAGCATCAGACATATGGTCGTGATTCACTGATGCTCAGAAGGTGTAAGGAGCCCACAAAGGCTCAGTCCTACCCTTACACCATTGACCCCTCGTGTCCTGTCTCTGAAACCAGAGTGATCTTCTATCATGAAAGAGAGGGGCTGAGACCCTTTCTTAGCCCATTCTCACATAGATCTCACAATCTAGATCATTTCCTGTGGTCATCCATTCCGTATGTCCACAGCAAGGAGTGAGCACTCTTCTCGGTTCGAGGCTGCTTGTGGTACCATTTACTAATGGCATGGGACTTGGCATAAACCCTATCAAACCACCCCAAACCCAGTAAGATTTGCTAATGCTCAAAACCAGACTGGGTGACCTGAGCCTTAGCCCCTGGGCAGGGGAGGAAAATGAAGGTTCTAGAGGACAGAAAGTGTGAGCATAGCACTTGAAGTTTACAAAGCCACGTTTCTTTCTTATCACTTCCTCCTGCCAGGTTGCAACGTAACCTCTGGAACAGCCAAGAAAAACTATTTTGGGCAACCGCTCGAAACCTGGTAGCACACAAGACAGCCATGTAAATTATGAACTTTCAGTCATTCCTCTTTGTTCTGAAGGAGTGACAACATCATTAAATTTTAGTGAGAGAGAAACTCAAAGATAAAATCTGCAGCTTGCTTGGCAGAGATAGCCACCCCCGTCCTGTGAGATTATGCTCTGCATCAGTACTGAGGTGTTGAGCATTATAATTAGGAGGCTAGAACTGGACTATTTTGATGTCCCCCTCCAGGGCTAGGCTCCTGGTGGAAACAGGTAATGAGAGCAAGAGTTTAATAAGCTGTTTCAGGTTGCAGGGTCTAGGAAAAAACCAGAACTGGAAGACACTGGAGAGATCAGTTATGAAACAGCAGGTCCTAGGGGTGATGAGGACAGAGGGAAAAGGCAGACAGGTTCAGATAGGAAACATGGAGGAGAAAGAATCTTGAGAACTTAGTTACTCACTGAATATGGCTGACGAGAGTCAACTGTGAGTCAAATGGCAAGCCATGCTCAATGAGAAGAGTGGGGGTTCTCAGTAATGCAATCTGGAGAGTCAGGAAAGCAGCCAGGGTGTAGGGGAGATGGAGCTGTCAATGGTGAATTTGGATCTGGACATCTGAAGCCGGAGAGGACCATAGGATAGTCAAGAAAAATGATTCGGCAGACAGCTAGAAGTACGGACATGCAGTCTGGAGACAGGTTACAGCTGAAGATGCCACTGCCTTGGAAATGGGAACAGATGCCCTGAGAGTGGGGGCAGTCTGTGCAGAGAAGGCTGAAAGAGAAGAGCAGAAGGCAGAAGCAGAGAGCCTGGGGGATGCCCATGGTGATGACGCAGCGGCAGGAAGAAGAGCCAGAAAAGGCAAACAAGGAGTGCTCCGTTCACTCCTGAACATTCTGGAAGGATAAGTAGGAGCTGGTTTTCTCCAGAATGAGCCAACACAAGCACAGCCTCCTGAGGACAGAAGGAAGAACCATTCTTCCTTGCTCCTCTCTCCATCTTTTCTTTTTCCACCTGGTACAAGGGGGTGAGGGCAGATAGATCTGGTCTTTGACCTTGAGGAGCTCACAGCCCAGTGGGAGCAGGGTTTTCTCTGCATCTCTTCCTTGGCGGCTACCCTTTCCCCCAGGAGCTGGCAGAGTGACTATCAAAGGGGAAGATGGCCGGTGTCAACCTGATTAACCAGAGAGCATTAACTGGATCCTGATTTGGGGCCAAACACTATGAAGGCATCAAACTGGAAAGCAAGATTTCTGCTGTCAAGGACATTGCCGTCTTTGGTCATCAACAAGACCAGCTCAAGTCAATTGATCAAAGATCACATAGAGGCTAAACTGGGTGGACTTTCCTAGAAGACCAATAGGGGCTTGAAGACCAGATATCACCGTAGGCTGAAAAGATGTGACATCGCCATAGTGAAGAATCTTGAGTGAAGAGAGAATGTGGACAGAGGACGAGTAAGGAAGGACATTGCAATAGAAGAGAGAGCATGAGCAAGGGGGAAGGGATAATCATGGTGGAGACAGAAGACAAAGAAGAGCTGGCCTTGGCTTAGCAGCATGAGTTGGAGAACAGTGGGGTTGGGGGAATAGCATCCAGAAATGTTGCTTTTGGAAGTCAGTGAGCTGAGCTGTACCCCGGTGGGAGTATGATGCCAAATTATTCTCCAGCATCACCAAAAGTGAAGAAAGGAGAGCTAGGGGACCAATGCCTGTTACCCAGCTCCAGAGAGCAGTGCTCCTGGCATCCTGCCCACTCCTCTTCCTGGCATCTCTCCCAATCCATGCCAGGGAGGCTCTTTCTGTACAGTATGTTCTGATCTCTCCAGGGTATAGAGTGTCCCTCACCCCCACACATATGTACTGAGCTGGCATGAACACCAGCTCATTGGCTGGGCTCCCCTGGCTCCATCCCCAGTGTTTGGGGAGACCAGTGAAGGCAGAGAGGATAGAGAAGCTGGGAGTTCCCTAGAATGAAGCTACCCATGGACCAAGCCTAGCAGGTGATTCTCTTTGTCCCCCACAGTTGACAGAATTCCTGATTTCCATGGTTGGGCACTCTCTTTGCCAAGAGGCAAGCAGAGGCCACAGCCTGGCCCTTCTTGGGGGTCCCAAACCATAGAAGATGGAGGGACAATGGGACACCCATCTGCCTACTTCATGTTGGGGAATGGTACCACTGTTGACTTCTACCGAGGCATGCTTCCTTCCTTCTTTCACAACTGCTCCCTTACCCACGCCGGTATCTCCTCTCTGCCCCCAACCACAGAGCCCAGTTCAGCCCATTCACCTCATTAGTCATCTGTCTCATCACCTGCTCATCTTCTCTTCCATCCCTCCCCCCATTCCTGCCCCCCTCTCTACCCCCACCCACGATCTAGCATTGAACACACTTCCTTCTCTCTCTTTGGAGTTTGGGATCTCAAGGCTCTGTCTCAAGGGAAGGAGGGAGGTAAGGGGAATGATATGCTAAGCATTTTACCAACATTCTTTCCTCCAGCAGCTCAGAGAGAGCTAAGGGGGCCTTAGGGGAAGGTAGTGGAGGAGGAGGAAGTAGCTTTGTAGATCACAGTGGCGCATTGGAGGCCACTCCTGGCAGGGCTTGGGGAGACCCAAGGCAGAAGGGGTGATGTGAGGAATGGAATGGGGGATGGAATGACATCATGGAACCATGTAGAATGGAGTCTCAGGGCAGCTGGGGTCCTGGACCCAGTTCTATGGGTATGGGGACAAGACCGGTCACTCCACCTTTTTCAAAATCAGATTTATCTGAGCCTGAGAGCTATGAGGGAAAGGACAGAATTTTCACACCAAAGTAGACGATTTTATGACCCCTCCTCAGCTCTATCAGACCCATGTTTTCATCAGATACATATGGGGAGAAGGAGTTTGCCATTCAAGGAAGAGCAAGCCACCAGCCTGGCCAGAGACAGCTAAAACATCACCTGCCCCCAGGCTTGTAGACAACTGGAACTGGGCACAAGGGAAACTGAGTCACCAGCACAACCCATCCTAGCACAGGGGACCAGGAAAGCAGGATGAGGAGTGAGAGCTAGAACCTGGACCCTCCCCTCCTGCCTGCCCTCTGTCCTCCCTAATGCCATGCACCCCTCCCTTCTTTTGCAGAGAAGCCACGGATGAACAATATCCTGACATCGGCCACCGAGCCCTATGACCTCTCCTTTTCCCGCTCCTTCCAGAACTTGGCCCACCTGCCCCCATCCTATGAGTCTGCCGTGAAGACCCACCCCAGCAAGTACTCATCCTTGAAGAGACTAAGTAAGTGGGGTTTTCTCGCGTTTGGGGTCTGCCTCTGCAACTTCTGTGACATCTGCCTGTGTTTTTCTCTTGCCCTACCCCGGAGGGGCCAAGTGTGGAGTTCCAAGAATAAAGAGTGAGCCATGTGAGTCTAGAGAACTTCTGTACATGGGTGGCTTTAAGACCCATCAAGATCCTTTACAATGTCAAGAAGGTACACAGCAGAAGAGCCCTTCTTTCCTAGCTTTCTGACCCTTGGACCTTCTGCCTCCACGTCCCCATGGCGTTATTTTCATGACCACCCGACTCCAGGGCCGAGCCTTTGCTTGATGCTACAGGAGTAACCTACCCTGATGGGTCTACCTCCACCAGCCACCTCCAAGGTGGAACAGTGAATTTCTCTGGCTAGAAGCAGGGGGTCCCTAATGATCTGAGGAAGCTGATGAATGGTGGGGGAGACAGAGGCAGAGTCCACCCATCCGTGACCCTCTGGGCAAACCGTGGAGCAGTCAGCATTCCCACATTCTGCAGAGATTTGGAAAACAGCAGGAAGCCTCCTTCCTGGAGTTTGGGGCCAAGCAGGCTTGTATGTGTGTCCTGCGTGAGTTCTAGGCTATAGCAGTCCTCGTGAGCATGGGAGGGCCTCCTGGAGGGAGAGGAGGGCGGAGCACTCCATGAGGTCCACACAGAGGATGGTTCTGGCCTGCGTATGTTGTGGGCACAGGCAAAGCAGATGGGCGCTTGATGCTGCGAAGCCTGGGGCCAGAGGCCCGAGTGTCAGCTTCCTAGGCGCTGGCTGCTGTTATTCCGGAGAAGGTGTTACTATGTTCCTAAGTTACCAGCCAAGCATGTTCACGAGTGCCTCCCGGTTGGAGCATCTTACTTCCCTAGAGCAACCCAGCTCCTTGCAGAGAGGCTCTGAACCACATCTGAAGGCCACCAACTGCTTCTTGAGTGTTCCAGCCAGTACTGGAGCAGGATCTCAGGGGCGTGGCCGGGCCAGCAGCTCTACCCTGAGCTCCCTGGGGACCCTCGTGCCCCCTGGATACTCTGGGTGGTCCTGGACTGCCCCCATCAGCATTGCCTGGGAGCCGGTGAGAGTGACTCCCAGGTTCACAAGCACCCCAGCCCCCACCCCCAAGGACTGAGTCTGCCCATTCCGTGGGGAAGCTCTCCTCCACCTGTCCGGGCTGGGAGGTCCTGGTTCAGTCCTGGCTGTGCGGTCACAGGGTCACCCCAGCTGACTTCTGTCCCTCTCTCCCTCTCCTCCTCCTCCACCACCCCCCACCCTCCCCACCCCTAGCCGACAAGGAGGCAGACGAATATTACATGAGGAGGCGGCACCTGCCGGACCTGGCTGCCCGCGGCACCCTCCCCCTCAACGTCATCCAGATGTCCCAACAGAAGCCCTTACCTCGAGAGCGACCCCGCCGGCCCATTCGGGCCATGTCGCAGGACAGGGTTCTGTCCCCGGAGCGGGGCCTGCCGGACGACTTCGGCTTGCCCTACGAGCGCATCCTGTCCGACGAGCAGCTGCTGTCCACAGAGCGCCTGCACTCCCAGGACCCGCTGCTGTCCCCAGAGCGGACGGCCTTCCCCGAGCAGTCCCTGTCGCGGGCCATCTCGCACACGGACGTCTTTGTGTCCACGCCTGTGCTGGAGCGGTACCGCATGACCAAGATGCATTCCCATCCCAGTGCCTCCAGTAACTCCTACGCCACGCTGGGCAAGAGCCAGACGGCCGCCAAGCGCCAGGCCTTCGCCTCGCGCAGACACAACACGGTAGAACAGCTGCACTATATCCCGGGTCACCACACCTGCTACACAGCCAGCAAGACGGAAGTGACCGTGTGACAGGCGGGGCGGGGTGGGGGTGGGGGGAGCGGGAGGGGCCGGCCGCCGGGCCTCTGTCTCCGGAGGCTCCCCTCCCCTCTCCCTCGGCCCCTCTCTAGGAGGTGGGGGTGGGCCACCTCTGCCCAGAAAGCCATACTCCGGGGGACACAGCCCGGTGGCCTGGCACCGCACACTCAGACCTGGGATTTAGAGCGATCTCTCGCACTCTTCCAGAAGCACCGAGGGGAGTGAGAAGAGGGGCTAGGCCTCAGCACCCCCCACCCTCTGCCCCACCCCCCTCACCATAACTCCCTTTCGCCCCATGCCCCTCTCCCCCTCCAGGGGGGGCTCAGTGGCAGGTTCTGTCAGCCAAGAGACCCTGGCCTGACCTTGGTCCGAAGCCACCTGGGGTTGGGACTGGCCAGCAGGTGCAGTCAATGGGCTGACCGAATAGGCTACTTGGTCTCGTTCATTTACCTACAACCGTGTCACAGAAATCTAGTGCCTACAAACTGCCTGCTCGCTCTCTCAGAGCCAGGGAGCTGCTGTGTCCATAAGCACAATAACGTTTTCTTCTGCCTGCTGGAACGCTCTGGTCCCTACCGAGTGGCCCTTCCTTCATTGACCCCCCCTGGGGTAGCCCCTGCCCTGTGCCCTTCCCCCAATGCCTGGGATCGGAAGGGGTTCCCTTTCTTCAGCTGCCTTCCCAGTGTTGGGAACACCTAACCCCAGTTCTAGCTGGCTGCCCCCACTGCAGGTCCCCTCAGACCCCCTCCTCTAGCCCTAGCTCTTTGACCCCTGAGCTCTCTGGGACTTGGCTCTAGCCCTCTCCACTGAGGAGACTCACAGTGGGTTGTAGGGACTTTGGGGGTACCCTCCCTAGCAACCTAGCTCCACACTTCCTCCAGGCCTCTAGGTCTGAACTTTGACCCGACACTCAGGCCTGCCTTCCCCTTCTTTGCTCTGCTCCCCAGAGGCCTTTGCCCATGGCCAGAGAGCGGAGGGTGGGGAGGGCCACTGTGATGCCCTGGGCCTCAGGGGCTTGCTATTCCCATCATCCCAGGCTCTGCCTGTCTCCCCCTGCACAGGTCAGGCAGGCGGAGGCAGAGGCTTCTAGAGAGGGTGGCTCAGCCCCCAGACAAGGAAGACCCCAGGCGGTGGTCCTGCGCCTTGACCGCCCCTCTCTCCCCACCACTGCCCACCTGCTTGGCCCCTTCTCTCTTCAGTGTTCGCTCTCTCTGCCTCCTCTGCTGCAGTTCTGTTAACCAGACCAGTGGTTCCTCTGGATCAAAGCAACAGAGGCCCATTAGCAAACGCAGATAAGGGTACTCCAGGCTATGGGTCTATGGGTTAACTGGGCAGCTCCCCACCCCTCCCCTGAAGGGGGGCACTCTGGCACCAAGCAGATCCAAGCCTTCAGCTCTGTTGGGGGGCCATCCCTGCCAGCCCTACTCAGCCCCTTCTCGGCCTCCAACCTGGGCAGTGGGCAGTGGGCAGGGTGTAACAGCCCCCTTGAAGAGTGAATAGTGAACTAAGAAGTATCCACCTCCCCAAGACCAGAGCCTGGGGGGAGAGAAGGGGCTCCCCCATTCTCAGGGCCAGGGCACTTCCTTGGGCTGGGGCTAGGGGAATCAGCCCCAGACTGTCCGGTAAAGGTATGATATGAAAAAATGTGACTGTTGCCACACTCTGACTCCAAAAGCAATGACCTTAAACTGGGATTTTCAGTTCCCCCAGTCTGCATACAACATGTATGGTCCTTTAACAAGGGGGCCAGGCAGGGGGAATACCCCAGTGTTCAGCCCTGGGAATTTTTAATCTCACTAAGTCTACAATCCATAGAAAACTCAATCGACTGAGTCCTCTTACTTATTTCAAGAATTCCAAAGCTCTTGTCTCCCCCTCAAGGCTCATCACGAGGGGACTGAGGCTGGGGGGTGATGAACACAGCTCTCAGCTTCCGTGTTGGGATGATATCACTGGGACTGTGCGGCTGTGAGGACAGGGATCACTCTCTGCTTTCCTCCCTGACAAACACATAAACCTTCTCAAGGGCTGGTCCCCAGGGTTTATGAGAGTTTGTTCCAGAAGGTAAGGCCAGAAGGGTTGGGGTGGAGGAAACCAATGTAAATGGAGAGTTGGCCACTCCCAGAAACAAAGGTGTGTCTCTCACAGCGGGTATCCCCCCAAACCCACTGCCCTCTAATCCAGCCTCCCCTCAAAGGCTGCCTGCTAGTATGGAGGGGGAAAGGGTGAAAATCCACTCCCCAGATGTCTGCACACACATATACCTTGAATCAGAAACCTGATCTCATCCTGGGTTGGAAGCATCTTCTTGGTACCAAGTTCTCCAGGTGTCAGGATGATGCTCTCTCCTGCCCTGTCTGTCCGTCTGTCTGTCTGTCTCAGGGGTTGTCTGATAGGTTGATTCCAAAGCATTTCTCATCTCAGCCTTATTGTTGTCCGGTTGAAAACCTCTGGTGTCAGTCAGATCAGAACATTCTACCTAACACTTAAATGCTTACTTAGGTTAAATGATTCTTCTGCTTCATACTTGGGTCAGGAAGGAAGGACGGAAGAGAGGGAGGGAGGGAGGGAGGAAGGAAAAAATTGAAGTCTACAGACTTGCTCTAACTCAATCCTTCATTCCAAAATCCATAAAGTTATGTTTCAACTGGGATACAGAAATATCTCATTTATTCCGTCATGCCATCCACATTCAGAGAACAAGCAAAGCCACATGACCAGACGAGTTCATATAGCAGAGAAGAGAAGGTTCTGGACCAGAACCCAGACATCATGACTCCCAGCTGCATCAGGCTGGTGGCCACTAGTACACATAGAAAGGCATCCCATCCCCACATTGAAAGCCCTTCTTTCCCGGCAAGGGCAGCCCAAAGCCCCGAACTTCCCTCTGCTTGTTTTGTTCTTTGTGTGCGTCTCCGTTGCTCTGGTGGGAATGAACAGGCCTCTACACCGGCCTTCTCCCGCCCTGAAGGGTTTCACAGGTCTCCTCGATCTCTGATGGCAGTGAAGCTCTCCTGGTCCCTCACGCCCTTCCACCCTCCCTGTCTTGCTTCTTCCAGTTAACTCTTGGCTCCACAAGTTCATAAGTCACAAAGCCTTTCCCAAGAATTCCCGTATCCCCCTAACTGGGGTTCCAAACTCGGGGCTTCCTAGCACCTTGGGCGATGGGTCTGCCTTCTAGAAAGTTCCAGACATTCCCTTTACTCAAACTTCTCCTCCCCTCTACCCAGAAACTCTTACTTTAACCTCAGTCTTCCATGCCACCCCGGTCTTCCCTTCCTCTCATCTTCCTGGCTCTGCCCTGTTTCCCCATGTACCTTCCTCCATCCCTAATCTATTTTCCTCCATCCTGCTATCCTCCGTAGTTCTAAACCTTAGAGCCCTCAGTGAAGACAAGCAAAGAACTTCTGCTTGCCTCCTTCAAGACTTCAAGTCCTTCAAGACTTCTGCTTGCCTCCTTGGTCTATCTGTGACCTCTCCTGTTCCTACAAGACAATGCCCCAGGCCATGCAGCCTAGAGCTCTACCCCTTTGATCTTTGAGAGGTTACGGAGAAAACTGACCTGTCAAAGACATCATGGTTTGAAGTTCAGCTTTGGTTCCTGCAGCTGGCAAGTTCCTTGAAGCTCCTGCCCAGCCTGCCATGAGCCCAAAGGCTCCTGCTCTGGCCAAAGATTCATATCCTTGATGGCTCTCGGCCACTCTGCCATCTTGCTTACACCTGTCCTGCTTGTGTGTGTCACAGATTCCCCCTTTGTCTCAGAGGAGAGGACCTCATGACTCTCCAAGCATAGTGAAATATTCCCATCACCCTGCAGCCAAATGATCCATTTTTCTTCTGAGATACTCTGCCTGCCACCAGCCTTCCATCCTCAAGATTCCATCCACAGGCAATCGTGGACTTGACCCAAGGTCATCTGAAGGGGCTGCTGATGACCCGGACCCTAGGCAGCACCTGCTCTGAGAAGGGTTTGACCTGTTACCTCCCACAGACATTCCTCCACCATCCTCCCCAAACCTGGGAAATTTTGCTCTGGAGTATTTTCAAGGGAGCTTGTTGTGTTCTAATGAAGTATTTTTCAGGGTTCAAATGTTATTTTTTATAAAATGCAGCATTTTAATGACAATTCAATATGAAAGCTATGTCTTCCTGGGCTCTAAGTTTAATTTCAGAAGGCAGCATACTACAGGAGGAAAAAGCACAGGGCTGAGGCTCTTGGAGACATGGGTTTGGCCCTGGCTTTGTCTCCATCTTGCCCCGTGACCAAGGATGAGTCACGATCTCTCTCAGTGCCTCAGTTTCCCATCTGTAAAACGAGGGGCTTTGACTAGATGAGCTCTGAAGCTTCATCCAGCTCTTACATTCTAGGGCCTTCATTCCTCATTGGCACCCCCCTTCTTCTCTTCACATTTCTCCCCACCTCAACCGAGCTACATGCATCCCATTATGCCTGCCCCATGGTGACAGCCTCGGATGCCCTAGGCAGCCCCCAGACTCCTCACTGGAGCCTGAGTTGGGCTCCAAGGTATTGGCCACCCAGGGATGCTGTCATCAGCAGGTGGAAGGGCCTACCCATGCAATAGGTGACCGACAGTGTTCATGAAAGCCCTCTCAAACAGACACATCCCAGGCATCCTGGGTATTTGTGTCTTTGGGGAATTCTGAATTGGAAGTGTTCGTTTTGATTTGGGCTCGAAGCTGGAGGGAGGCGGTTCCCATTTCAGGGAGAGGACAGGCTGGAGGAGAAAGGTCCAGAAGATGGCCCCCAGGGGCGTAAGTTTGTATCTGAGGACAGCTTGAAAATGCACGCCAAGCCACAGAGGGGAATGCACAGCGAAAGCTTCATGTTGAAATGGATGTTACTGTATCTCCCTCCAGAATCTGAGTCCTGAAGAGCGAGTCTGGACACCAGGCTCCATTCCAACTGGAGGAGAGGGAGAAGCGTCACCCACCCCCTGGGCTGCTAGGAGGTGGGCACTCACCCCAGGCTAGTACCTTTCTAGTCCTTCCTCCTGACACTACCGTCCTCCTGGTGAAAGCTTGAGAAGCGAGAACTGAGAGTACCAGTCCACACCATCAGACCCACCTTGTAAATCGGCCAAACCCATCAACTTCCCATCGGGAAGAGAAACGACGTTGTAGGTTTCCTTAAAACCCTCCCTCCTGAGGGAGAGGAAGACCCCTGCTCCACCTTGCCACCCACTCCTGCTGCGCCCCTGCAATACCACTCCATGGGAGGACTCATTCATTCGCTTTGTCGTGGCAAATATTCCTCTAGTTCTGTAACTCAGCTAGACATTTTGTAGTAAAGAATTCTTGAAATTCTCAAATACAAAGCAATTCTTACTGTAATATTTTTAGTTTGGGGACACAATTTCCTAAGGGGGGGATTAATGAACATTTATACACATTAGCCCAATTTACGGATTCCGTGTTTATTATATGGTAGTGCCAATGAAAAGTACCTTTCTATCTGTACCTTTGCACAGTTTCTCCGTTCCTCGTAAGGAAGCTTCATGACGAGCGGGGCTCTTGGACCTGCTGTTTCTGTACAGATCTCATCGTTTCATTACTTGTCAAAGCACATTCTACATGTACTGTAAACAGGTATCACTTTAGTAAGATTTAGTGTTAAGGATTTTTCCACTTTTGTCAGTAACAGATATTTATGGATTAAAAAAATAATAATAAAGCCGTTTCAACATAACCTGTGTCTCTTAAAGTAGCCCCATGCTTACTTTTGTGAACATCGAGCCGAAAGGAAGAAATGTAGGCCATCGGAGACAGGGTAGAAACAGGGGATGGCCACCTATGAAGGGTTGTATTAGGGTGATGTGCACAACTATACAAATGTACTAAAAATCATCAAACTCTATATTTACAATGGGTGAGTTGTATGATATTCGAATTAAGCCTTAATATTTTATTTTCTTATTTTATTTTTTATCAATTTTATTTTTTAATTTTTATAATTTTATAATTAAACTTAATTAATTGAAATTAAATTTAAAAATTAAACCAATAAATTAAAATTGTAAAAATAAAATTTTACAATTTTAATAACATTAATTTTATTAATTTTACTAATACTTTATTTTGTTTTTTTAAGATTTTTTATTTCTTTTTTTAAATTTTTTTTTTTAAGATTTTATTCATTTATTAGTTAGAGAGAGAGAGCGAGCACAGGCAGGCAGAGGCAGAGGGAGGAGCAGGCTCCCTGCCGAGCAAGGAGCCCGATGTGGGACTCGATCCCAGGACGCTGGGATCATGACCTGAGCCGAAGGCAGCCGCTTAACCAACTGAGCCACCCAGGCGTCCCAGATTTTTTTATTTCTTTACTTGAGAGGGAGAGAGCACAAGCAGGGGGAGAAGAAGAGGAAGAGGGAGAAGCAGGCTCCTCGCTGAGCAGGGAACCCGACACGGGGCTCGATCCCAGAACCCTGAGATCATGACCTGAGCCGGAGGCAGACACTTCACTGACTGAGCCACCCAGGCACCCTACAGTTCATTCTTGTCATTAGCACAGGTGCTTAGAGTACCAGTCGTTAACTATCCATGCCATTTAGCCAGACAATCAAGCTGCACGGTGAAAACTGATTTAGATTTCAAGTCTTACTTAAGACCCTCTTTCTCTAGACTCATTTGTTGTATTATTTTTTTCTGGCACAGATTCACTGTGGCTGCCAAGGTCATCTGTTGTTCTGTGTTTCTGAATTTCCACCGTAACCTAGATACTGTGGGCTCAGGTTCAGCAAACAAAAGGGTTGCCAAACAGGGCTTGGTCTTTGGCCAACTTCAGAACCTCCCTAGTTCCTAGAATCTAAGGTGATCGGGTGAGTCGTAATCTCTTGCCAACTGCCTGACTCCTTTGTAATTTTTTTAATACTTTTTTAAAAAGATTTTATTTATTTATTTGACAGAGAGAGAGAGAGAGAGATCACAAGTAGGCAGAGAGGCAGGGAAGCAGGCTCCCCGCTGAGCAGAGAGCCCAATGCAGGGCTCGATCCCAGGACCCCGAGACCACGACCTGAGCCGAAGGCAGAGGCTTAACCGCACCGCTGAGCCACCCAGGAACCCCCTAACTCCTTTGTAATTAAAACCTTTCTTATCGGATGTGTGGAGCTTCTATTGACCAATCCTACTGTTATCTCCTGCTGGTGGCACTCCTCACCCAAAACAAAGTCGTCAGACCTGTTTGCTATTCTAACACTTGCCACACATATCCTAAGATCTGTTTTGCTCACTATAACAATCCTTACTGAGGTGTATCTCTCCTAAGTCACTGTGTCTCTTTCTCGACCATAGCAAACACACACACGTATAGGAAATCTTTGCTAACCTATATTCATTATCGAAAGGAAATCCAAGAGAAAACAAAATTCCAAATTGGAGAATTCTTAAAGAGAAGTAATTTAATCACAAGGCTTGCACGTACCTAAAATGACAACCCAATAAGCAACATGTTCCTGAATAGAAAAATCTCAGGAGGGTGTTTTTTGTTTTTTTTTTTTATTGAATGGGTACGAATAAGGTGTAATTAAAATAAAAATGGTCAGGAGGTATGGATCAGAGTTCTGAATATGCTTTAAATGCTATTTCTGAAATACTTTTGCTTGGGTGGCTCAGTGGGTTAAAGCCTCTGCCTTCGGCTCGGGTCATGATCTCAGGGTCCTGGGATAGAGTCCCACATCGGGCTCTCTGCTCAGCGGGGAGCCTGCTCTCCCCCCCCACCCGCCACGTCTCCCTGCCTTTCTGCCTACTTGTGATCTCTTTCAAATAAATAAATAAAATCTTAAAAAAAAAATGTCTTCTCTTAAATAGGTTAAATATCCCTCTTTAAATGTCATTAACTCTGATCATTTGTTCAGTGGTTTCTCTTTGATTCTCGAAGGTAAACCTCCACTTAGCCCATCCCAGTTGTCATTAATTTCAAAATGGTGGGATCTGAATACATAAGGCCAACAACAAGCCAAGGACGGAGACGACTCCTGTTGGGATCCCTGGAATGTAGGAGTCTCAGCTTTTCGCCTCCCATGTCACTTTGGATATTGGTCCTTCCCCGCTCTGAGTGAGCATGAGAAGGAAGGAGTAAGAAAGGTTTTCTTCCAAGATTCTAAGAGGAAAATTAAGGACACGCACTGGGCTGCGGTATGTTAGGAGTGGACAAATCAGAAAGGGCAGAGTTTGGGGATGAGTGATTTGAAAGTTCCAGAAGGATGGGTGACTTGCTACGACTCAGAGATAGGAGAAAAGCCACGATCTGCAATGCCCGCCCCCCCCCCCGACCCATGGCAGGGGAGAAAGAGAACTGGGGACATTTAAATGTCAGCCCAGACAGGACACCTAACCCTTCTGCTCAGATCTTCTGGGTCAGATCTGGTGACACAGTCCCACACGCTGCTAGGGAGCCAGGAAGTGTGATCTGACAATGTTTCAGGCAGATGGGGAGCAGGAACCATCTAGTGAGTGGCATCGATGACCCACCCCCTAGTTGCCACGTGCTGAGAACTAAAGATGGGAGGTTACACAGGCACATGCTATTGCAGTAGGAAAACCATCAAAAACCTCTCATTTTTAGAACTGTTCTGTGGCAGATTTATTTTCTAGGACGCCAAAGATATGTCCATTTCCGTTTCAAATTGGTTAGGAGACATATATCAGTGAGGAGTTATTTGGTTATGAGAAATAAAAACCCACTCAAATCAGCCAAGCCCCCCCAAAAAACGAAAATGCTATCATTATTAATTAGTATTATTATTATAGGAAAGCATCTTATAGGATCTAAGCATCGAAGGCCTGAATGTACAACCAGGCCTCCCCAAAGCTAAGAAGTTGAAGGTTATCCAAAAACACTCCAATGCCCCTTCCCTAGCTGGCATGGACTCTCATTTCCTTCTTTTTGCAAATAGACTCTCTATTCCTTCTGTATGCGGTTCCTTTCACTCACGGTCACATCTGACTAAAAGGACATCCTTGCCATTAATCTGTCCAATTTCCCGGGCCCAACCCCCATGGCTAGCAGACACAACCCTTTTGTGCCCCAGTTCCAAAATTCCTGGGAGAAAACCTGACAGTCTCTGTGATGACTTCCCTTGTGTATCAGTCATTGATGTCTACGTAACAAAACACCCCAAATTTAATAGCATCAACAATAGCAATCAAATATTGTTGAAATCTCTCATGGTGTTGAGGATCAACTGGCTCAACCATCCAATCCTGGCTCAGGGTCCCTTATGTGATCGCAGTCCAACAGTGGCTGGGCTGGAGCCCTCTTCAGAGCTCCCTTTTTCACATATTCAGCTATTAATGCTGGTTCTTGGTTGGGACCCCAAGAGGGGCTAGCCACTGGAACATTTACACGTGTCCTTGCCATTTGGTCTGGGCTTCCTTATCACACGGTGGTTGGGTTCTAGGAGCAAATATCTCGAAGTAGGAGAAAGAGAGGGAGTGCAAAAAAGGGAGATATTGAGAGTGAGCTGGGTGAATGCTGTATGTGATACAGTCTCAGAAGTCACATGGTGTATTCTCCAGGTCAGAGAGTCACGAAGTTCTGGCCAGGTTCAAGGGGAGGGGAAGCAGGCTCTAAGGTCTAAAGGGAACATACAAGCTTAGAACATAAGAAAAACATGTTGATGGAAGATACTGATAATGGTCATCCTTGGGAAATGCAATCTGTCACACTTTGGGCCAAATATCTATCCCTGGTCCCATAGTCATGGTCAAGGACACTTGGGCCACGTAATCTAAAATCCACCCGGGGAATTGTAGGCAGTTTTCTGAAGATGAAATGTAGGGTGAGCCCAGACATTGAGCAGCCTCTTTACAGAGGGACATCCCTGTAGTGTGGAGAAAGCATCCCACAAACAAAGCATCTACATTTTAGCTCCAGCCTTCGGGGTCCAGAGAAGACAGCAGACAGTGGATTCTGTGAAACCACATGAAGTTATTCCCCTGAAACAGGGCAATGATTTTAAACTGCGGTGGGTTTCCTGCTTTTCCTTTGACCCCTGCTGCCCTCCCTGCCAGACCTTATGTCCATCGTAACTCTCCATCCACTCTTCCCCCAAGGAAAAGGTAGAGAGAGACCAGAGAAAGATATCTTTGTTCAACTTTGACTTTCAAAATGGACTTTTGTCAGGATCACAGTAGCAAAAAAAAAATCTTGTGTTATTGCAAGAGCAACATAGACAGTGTTCATGGCTATTATAAGCTGACCTCTGAGTATCAATGATCCCAGCTTGATTAGGAACCACAGGGATGTGGGGAAGGAATTCTTCCTCATTGTGCAGGACGGAGAGAAATACCTTCCTACATGGGGGCAGAAACTCAGGGAGAACCAGAGAAGCAAGGAAGACATAGATACCTCTGAGAAAATCTTCACCACCATGGGGTAGCCTAGTACAGACTCGGGAAGGAGGGAGGCAGACAACAGAATCCTCCAGATAAATTGGAGGCTCGGGGAACAGGCGGGTTTCTGCCCAGCTTCCTGCTTGGAACCCCAAGAGGAACATTTCTGATGAATATTCTATGCCAACATATGTCTGGTCTGGTAGCATAGAAATGGTAGCAAGATAGGTCTACACAGAGTGAGCCCTTCTCCCACCTTGAACCCCATAGCCCCAACCCCTAAGTGATCCCCAGAAGACCATGTGTGCCCTGGGTAGGAATTCAGAAGATATGTCTGAAGATTAGATGATCTCGGGGCTCACAACAGCAGATGGCTGCCATTACAGAGAAAGGAAGACAAGGAAATCTGCTTATCTAAGTTACAGCTATAAATTTTAAAGCAGGTACTTGAGATCCAGCATCTTTCAAGATGCGTCTCAAGCCTTTAGTCTTAGGACCTCTTTATACTTTTAAAAATTATTGAGGCTCCCAAAGAGATTTGCTTGGGTGGGACATATCTAGATACATTTTTTAAAAATGTAAATGGAGACCATTTAAAAATTTAGCTATTTGTTAAAGATTTTATTTATTTATTTGAGAGAGAGGGAGAGATCACAAGTAGGCAGAGAGTCAGGCAGAGAGAGGGGGAAGCGGGCTCCCTGCTGAGCAGAGTCTGATTTGGGACTAGATCCTAAGACCCCGGGATCATGACCAGAGCCGAAGGCAGAGGCTTAAATGACTGAGCCACTCAGACACCTCTAGAAACTTATCTATTAAATCATGTAATAACCAGCCAGCCCATATTGTGTCCAGAAATAACATATTTTTTATCAGAAATAACTGTATTTTTTTAAAAATAGCAAGAAGAGTAGAATTATTTTACCCTTTTTTTTTTTTTTGCAAACTTCTTTAACATCCAGCTTATTAGAAGGTCACTAGACCTTGATGCCTGCTTCGGCAGGCGGTTAGTCTGTTGCAATAGCACACCTTGTACACCTCTCCTGACCCAGAGGCAGCCTCAGAAATAGGGGAGGAGAAAGAGAAGGACCAACAGAGGAAACAGGGACAGAGCCCCCTTTTCAGGTTCCACTGGCCAGCCCAAAGTCGGCCTGATCAGAGCCTAAAGCCAGGCTTTAATTTCACATTTATTGGAATTGCTATTATAGCGGAGTGGGCATATTACTAAATTTTTTTATTTTTTAAAGTAATCTTAACACCCAATGTAGGGCTTGAACTTACAGCCCTGCGGTCAAGAGTTGCAAGCTCTACCGACTGAGCCAGCCAGGTGCCCCTGAACTGGGCATATTATTAAGCTAAGAAGTTACCAAGTGACTTCTCATTTTCTGAGAATAATCTGAAAAGCAGGGGGTGAGAGGAAGGAATAAAGTTCGCTAATTCAATGGCAGGATTTGCTCGCCTTACATAATGGTTATAAAGAGAAACACATCGTTATTACGCAGCTAGAAAGAAGGATGCCATCCTGCCTTTGGCCACAACTTGCACAGACCTAGAGGGTATCACGCTAAGTGAAATTAGTCACGTTGAGAAAGACAAATAGCCATCAGGTTTCACTCATAGGTGGAACTTAGACAAACAAATGAATAAGCAAACAAAAAGCAGAAAGAGACCTAGGCACACAGAGAACAAACTGACAGTGGTTAGAGGGGAGGGGATGAGGGGATGGGCAGAGTGAGTGAAGGGGAGTGGGAGGCACGGGCTTCTAGTTACGGAACAAAGAAGTCACGGGAATGAAAAGCACAGCATAAGGATACCGTAATAGCGTTGTGTGGTGGCAGGCAGAAGCTACGTTTGTGGTGAGTACAACGTAAGAAACAGAGCTGTCCCATCACTATGTCACACACCTGATACTCAGGCAGCATTGGGGGTCATCTACAGTCAGATAAGTTAAAAAAAAAAATAAAAAAAGATAAGCACACCATGCATGGGACCTTTGCAAAATACCCCAGATTAAGGAAAAGGGAACATTCACTCTAGAGACTCAAAAAAGGATCTTAAAATTATAGGAAACGGGAAATTATGTGACATCCTGGCTGGACTATAAGAAGATGAGGCTTTTATGTATCAGGACCAGAAAAGTGCAAGGAAAGACAGGATGGAAACGGGAAAAGAATACTCTGAAAAGCCGAGAGTGGGAGGAAGGAATAAAGTTTGCTAATGAGATGGCCCCATTTCCTCGCTTTACATAATGGTTATAAAGATTAGCACATCATTATTACGCAGCAGTAAGGAAGGATGAGATCCTGCCTTTTGCAACAACACGGATGGACCTAGAGGGTTTTTCCCTAAGTGAAATTAGCAGACTAAAATGACAAAATAACCATACCCCTCTCCCCCAACACCTCTTGGTAACAGACTCCAACCGCACACCATCCGCTGGTGTAGACGCATGACTCGGACCAGATGAATGAGAGTCCTTCTCTTTAATTTCCGAACTGAAACTTAAAAAGAGAAAACTCCTTCCTTCTTGGGAAATGGACCTTAATGACATGCATCTGGGGGCTCCCGGTGACCTTGTCCCGTGTGCCATGGGGAGAGAATGTAGGCAATAGGAAGAATAGTGATGATATTGAATGGTAATTCAAAGCCCCCCATGTACTAGCTGCTGTGTGAGTTTCCGAGCTGCCTGAGTTAACTCATTTAATCTTCACTCTTCCTGGCAGGGACCACTGTATGCCTCACTGTTACCCTAAGGGCAAGGAGAAGCCATTGAGGCTCCCTCCCCCCATCCCAGGGAAGCAAAGTGGGGCCAAAATCCAGGTTCTAAATAACTTCTTTTTTTAAAGATTTTATTCACTTATTTATCAGAAAGAGAGAGAGCACAAGCAGGGGCAGCAGCAGGCAGAGGGAGAAGCAGGCTCCCCACTGAGCAAGGATCCCCAGGCAGGACTCCATGCCAGGACCCTGGGATCATGACCTGAGACAAAGGCAGACACTTAACCTATTGTGCCACCCAGGAGTCCCCAAAATCCAGGTTCTGCTTCAGAGTAATCAGTAGAGCTCTACTATACAGAATGCTTTGGAGAAATTCACGCCAAAGCCAAGGAGACCAGCGAGCCGCAGCTGGTGTGTTGGGCCCCGAGAGCCACCAAATCAGAACTTTCGACCCATCCTTAAAATTTCAGTTTCGTAGAGCACCAAACATAGTGGTCACTTCAGGATTGTGAGCAATTTTCTGGTGATTAAAAACATTCCATTGAACAATCCACATCATTATGTGTTAATAAAAATATGTAGACTAATTAATTATCCAGCAGAGGACAATATTTGCCTTTCTGCTTGTCTTCCACGTGTGAATATACATACGTACACACACACATACACACATTTGCGTGTGTATACAGCAAAATGAGTGGAAGAAAGTCACCCCAAATTATTAACAACAGTGACGGTGAGTTGAGGCAATTTTTCAATTGCCTTTTACTTTTATGCATTTTCCCGATTTTCTTTAATGAGCGTGCATTCTTTTTTTAATGGGAAAAATGGAATTTATTGTTCTAATTTTTAAAAGAAGTAGGGCTGGGACGCCTGGGTGGCTCAGTTGGTTGAGCAGCTGCCTTCGGCTCAGGTCATGATCCCAGCATCCTGGGATCGAGTCCCATTTCGGGCTCCTTGCTCGGCGGGGAGCCTGCTTCTCCCTCTGCCTCTGCCTCTGCCTGCCACTCTGTCTGCCTGTGCTCACTCTCTCTCTCTCTAACAAATAAATAAAAATATATAAATAAAAGAAGTAGGGCTGAAGGGCTCATTTAAAAAAAAATTTTTTTTTTAAATTTGAGGCGCCTGGATGGCTCCGTCACTTAAGGGCCTGACTCTGTTTCAGCTCAGGTCATGATCTCAAGGTCGTGAGATTGGGCCCCATGTCGGGCTCAGAGCTCAGTGCAGAATCTGCTTGGGATTCTGTCTTCCTCTCCCTCTGCCCCTCCCACTTGTGCTCTCTCTCAAATAAATAAATAAATCTTTTTAAAAATGTTCTTAATTAATGTATTTAAAATGGGCTTCATACCCAATGTGGGGCTTGACTCATGACCTTGAGGTCAAGAGTCACACGCTCCCCAGACTGAGTCAGCAAATGCTGTAGCCATTCTCCAGCACAGCCCCATCTGTGAAGGAGTCCCAATCGTCAAGCTCTGTATGAATTGGGTAGGCTCAGGCTGGAATGGAAGGGGTGCAGTTGGGCTCCTTCTGGGGCATGGTGCCATCAGTCTGCTCTGACCTTCACCCTTCATTCTTTCTTTTCCAAGACAGTGCTTTGATCCCTCTCTAATATGCAGAGAATGTAGTCATTGGTTTCATTTGTAATGAGAGAATTGGTTGAAGCGGGGACCGGATGAGCTGAATGAATGCTAGCTGTTCCCCTTGGAGAGGGCTCATGCCCTCTCTGGTCTGCCCAGTCCCTGTCACTCCCTGCAGTAGCCCTTATGAGATAACCACTCTTGCCTATGAGGAGACACAATTTCTAGCCTATCTTGCCCCTTAGCCTAACATTATGTGTGTTCGTTGCATTAGGAGGTAGTGAGGGACTTAGGACTAGGTCAAATCGGAGAGCATAAGCCCCATCTAAAAAGGGTTACACCTCTCACCTGCAGCCTGTCATGATGGTGTGTCACTTTCAGCCCAGAATGGCCCAGCTTTTATATTTTCAAAGGATAAATATACACTGCTATTAGAATGATGGCTATTGATTCATTTAAAAAGGAAACACTGTCTGGGCCAATGATTTCAGGCTACCTACAATATGTCTGGGATCCATGGTCTGGTTGGTTGGCCAAAAACACATAACCGCCAAGTCGAACGGTCAGAGCTAAGATTCCTTACTCTCCTCTATCTGGGGCAGCTCTTAACCACTGGGGCTGCACAGCAGGGATGGAAGCTATAATTCTGAAGAATAATCTTGGCACCAATGAATGAGTAACCTTGAACCAGAGGGAATGACCAAAGCATTTTGAGAACCCACAAGATCATGGGCAAGAACCCCTGCATGTAAAAGTCTCCCTTGGATACTGGAAACTAGGGAGATAATCTCACATCCTGGTAAGTCATAGGATGTAGGTTTTTATAAGAAAAGGAGCTGGCTACATAAGGGGTTATTGAACAGTATAAACAGAGTGTAATCTACGTACACCTCTGACAGTCTACCTCCGTGAGCTAGCCTTGAGATATCATTGTGCTGGTTTCCACAATGCCCTTCTTATGGGTCAGTAAAGCTCCCGAAGATTCTGAGCTGGACTGGCCTTTGTTCTCACTGTGCAGCTCGGAGACCTCTGGGAAGCTGTGTCATCAAGAGAAAGTCAGTGTAGCAGTAAATCGAAATGATGTCAAACTACAGCAGAAAGAAGGATGGAACACCAAACCCCAAACATCTCAATCTCTCCCTTAAACTGTCACTTCTTGCCACAGGATCTCGGGCAGAAATAAATGCCATAAGAGCAGAGCAGAGAGGCATTTATGATTGTCTGGGGCTGCTCGGAGTTTTAGTGAACTCGGCTGGAGCTCACGGAGGACTCCTTTTTCTCTAGTTAACAGCTGGGGAAGAATAAAAGAGAGGCAGAGACTCTTCCAAAGCCTGGGGTTTAATCGAAGTGACGGATGTCTTAGACCCAAACAGTTCTAGTTCAAGGCCAGCTCTAGGTCAGTTTACATTGACTACAAGGGAGAAGATCCCAAAGGACAAAAAGGCCAAATGGAGAAAAAGATGGCCTCTGTTTTAGGGAAAAATAAAAAAGGTCCACCCCTATATTGTTCATCCAACTCTGTGAGCAGACATGCCTCCAAAGTGTGTGTGTTGGGCAGTGATGGTCGAAGGAGGATGGGGGAGCACGGGATAGACAGCCACGGTGACGTGGAGCTGGTTGGCCTCTCTCTCCACTAGGAGAAATCCTTGCCCTCTTGACTTTGGTGGGTGTGCTAAGAAAGGGTGTCCCTGGGGTTCACCTTGGACTGGACTAAACACTACCTCAGGAGTTTAATCAATCAAAGTCAGAGGTCTTCCTCCTCGGATTCAGGGCGGGCAAAGAGGAAGAGAGGTAGTCTGTGCAGTTGCTGGGAGCCACCACTCCCTTGGAAACCAGACTTCCTCCTGTATTCCCTGCTATCTTAAGGTCTCAACTCAAGCCTGTGGTCAACCAGTGGGCACTGATACCCTTTCCATGGGAAGACAGCAACAGAAGGCGAGGGAAGCCCCCAAGTTCTCTCTGCTCCTTCCTGAGCTGCCTTGTCTGATCTCTTCTGACCCCCTCCCACCTGCCTCCAGCAGCCCAGTGATGTGAGAAGCTTGCCCTTCAAGGCCGTGTCATTGTCTCTTTGATCATGCTCCCAGAATCGGATGACACAGGCCAAGCTAAGACAGGGAAAGTTAGGTGCGCCTTGAGGCTATACAAGGTACCCCATCATTGTCTTCTATTTCCCCACAGAAATTAAGTTTAGCTCCGGGCCCCCATAAGGTCATCAGCTGGCCTGCAGGATCTGCACCAGAAAATTC
Source organism: Taxidea taxus jeffersonii (assembly GCA_003697995.1). Lineage (NCBI taxonomy): Eukaryota > Metazoa > Chordata > Mammalia > Carnivora > Mustelidae > Taxidea > Taxidea taxus. Next base: position 554,427 of record ML106226.1, on the reverse strand, counting down.
ACTTGGGGCAAATCTGCCCACAAAGGACAATAGGGAGCACAGGAAAGTGGTAAGGGCTTTGGCTCTGGGAACTGGGCCACGACTATCTGAGACCTTCTATTTAAACTCTCCAGGGGCACCTGGGTGGCTCAGTTGGTTAAGCGTCTGCCTTTGGCTCAGGTCATGGGTCAAGTCCCACATCAATTCCCTTGCTCAGTGGGGAGCCTGCTTCTCCCTCTGCCTCTGCCTCTCCCTGCTTGTGCTCTCTCTCTCTGTCAAATAAGTAGATAAAATCATTTAAAATAAAAAAAACAAAAACAAAAACAAAAAAACCTCTCCAGGCTGCAGACAATTCATCTGCAAAATGGGATTTCAGTTGTGCTTAAGTCATAGGGTTTTGTGAAGATGAGATAAGTTAATATGTGTAAAGCACAGAAAGTGGTGCTGAGCATAGAGAAAGCTCTTGGTAATGTTAAAAGAGGTTGTGACTTATTTTAATATGCTGTGTGTGTGTGTGTGTGTGTGTGTGTGTGTGCCTGTGTGGAGGAAGAGGGGGGATTAACCATATAAATTTCCTCCCGGGACACCTGGGTGGCTCAGTGGGTTGAGCTGCTGCCTTCGGCTCAGGTCATGATCTCAGGGTCCTGGGATCGAGTCCCGCATTGGGCTCTCTGCTGGGCGGGGAGCCTACTTCCTCCTCTCTGCCTGCCTCTCTGCCTACTTGTGGTCTCTCTCCATAAAGAATAACAAAAAATTTCCTCCCGTCTCAGACAGTGACCAACTCTCTTGTTACAGCAAGCTCAGAATACCTTGGAATCATCTGGAAGTCCTCCGAAACACGCTTGGTGAGACGCACTCCCAGAGCTTCCCTTTGAGTGGATCTGGGTCAGGGAGGAAGAATTTGCAGTTCTAAAATACTTGCAGGTGCTGCTGATGGCCTGGGGTCCCATTTTGAGAACCTCTGGCCCAATCCAAAGCAAACCAGGCCTCATATAGAGCCCTGGTTCCACCCCAGGGCTCTATAGGGCTGGGGTCAGCGTCTTCCTTTTAGTCTTCCTTTTACATCAACCATCGCCTCGTATCTAATGGGCCCCCCAAGGACAAAGAGGCAATGGTGTTCTCTTCTCTGAGAGTGTGTCTATCACCCCTCCAGACTGGTGGCATAAGAATGTCTGAGGGAACCAACAGAGAAAGAGTAGAAGAAGCAGCGGAACGGATGGGGAGAGAAGAAGTCAAAGAGAAGGGGAGGGGTGGGTTGGGAAAGGGACAGACAGGGAGATCTAGAAACACGGAGGATTAAAGTGGTGGTGGGGAGCAGGGCTCAGCTCTTCCTGGAGAAGGAAGGGTTCCCTGGAACACAGTGGTCCTTGGCCCCAGTGATACCTTGGAATCACCTGGAGATATTTCAACATGTCCGAAGGCTGGGACCCTGGCCTCAGATATGGCTTCATGGACCCCGGGGTGGGCCTGGGAATTGGGGCTTTTAAGTAACCCCTCAGACTTCCACATGTGGCTGCAGACGAGAAGCCTTGGAATAGAGGACAGGACACCCCAGGGATGCTTATCTCCAATTCCCTGGAAGGTCCTTTTAGTGGACTGTGCCCGTCATCTCCCGGGAGTAACCTGGCCCATCTGGGTCTGCTTCTCTGAATAGGAAGCGGGGGTTGGAGCTCCAAGGAGAAGGAGAGAGTGAGAAGGACCCAAGACCTCCCTCTGTCCTGGAGGCAAGCAGGAAGAATCTGGAACATTCTCTCAGACTCTGAGAGACAATGGCCATTAGGCAAGGCATCCAGGATCTTTTCTCTTCTCAGCCCTAGGGACCCTGAAGAACAGTGTCCATTCATCATGATCCTTTCTCCCCCTCCTCCCCATCCCACATGCCCCACCTGACCAGTTCAGAGGGGAGCACAATTTTGATAAGACCTTCATTACTTCACTCACTAATGCAGTGAGGAATGAGTATGCGTTTCACAAATTTACAATCCCATTCCCACAGGAAGGGTCAGCGCCCTCAGGCCTTCCAGATGTATGATTTCCTCCAAAATTGAGAGTATCACATCAAAGAACTAAAGTTCATTGCCAAGACCCAAGAACTCCCACAATGGCAATAAGAGATGGCTGAAAAGGTATGTTTTCTGCAGCTTTCTTTGCTCAGCCTAACTCTATCCTGGGTGGAAACTGTATACTCTTTAGATAATTATAATGAACTAGTATATAGAATTCATTTTAAAAAAATAGCTTCATCAACTCTTCATAATGCATTTTTGTGGGACAAGTATGGGTAGAGAAGCAAGCAAGATCACTATTGTTTAGCTCATTTAATGAAGTATTTCTCTCATCCTTCTAGGAATTAAATACTGAAGAGTGAATAAACACAGGGAAATGCGCCCATATTAATCTCTGGTGTATTGCCTTGATTCAAAATCAGGAGCTACATGTGTGATGCGGAGTCGTTATGGGAGAACCAAGTACTTGAAGTTTCAACCCTCACATCTTCTACAGATGCTGTTCCAAGAAGTATCCCTTTTTATGTCTTTTCTCTCAACTGTCTCCCTGAGGGATTCCTTGCCAAGGGATTCCTTGCCAAGAAACATCTTCATTTCTCCTATTAAATTTTTCCTTACTTGCCACTGGTATCAGTTGGGACTCTTGCTTAAGAGGAACAGAAATCCCAACTCCGACTGGCTTACTGGAGAAGAGACATATTTGTTTACGAGAGTAAGAAGTCTGAAGTGTAGGCTGCAGCTCAAAAAACGTCATCTTTCTCCTCCCCACTTCTCAGCTTCACTTCCACTGTCTTGACTCCATTTTCACATAGCCCTTCCCCTCAGGGCGTCAAGGTGCCCGCATCAGTGCTGACCAAAAGCCCTCTAGGTTTAAGTACAAGAGAAAACAGAAAGTGCTCACTGACCACAGCAGTCCCACCAAAGCCTTGGTTCCAGTTCTGCTGGTCTGATGGGATCACATGCCCACGGTCACACTGATGACTGGTGAGGGGACAGACAGGTCTGGTTAGCTCAGTCATACACTTCAGTTTTAGAGCTGAGAGCTGAGCCCTACCAGGTGTACCTGGACTGGGGAGTAGGGTAAAAGGTGGTTCACGGGTGAAAATATCTTCCCAAAGAAAAAGTGGCAAATTGTTTCTAGAAGACAGGTGAATGGTAGAAGAAGGGTAAACACAGACACACACACACACACCCACAACCGATGTCCATCAAACCACCTTTCTGCCAACTTTTGAATAACAGGCAAAGTGCAGTGTGGAAATTAACTAGACTCAGAATGTAGACAGCCTCTAGCATTGCCCTTTTGGATTGTCACTAAATGGCTTGTTCTCTCTGAAGACAAGATATCCCATCCATCACTTCATCCCCAAGGCATGCAGAATAAATGATGGCCAAATGCATTACTGCTCTCAGAAGTGTGAGATGACTATTTCTACAGCCCCCGGGAACAGGTTAGGTCAGGGAGAGAAAGATGCAGTCAGTACTATTAATAACCATTAATGAGAAAGCACATTATGTTGTTTAAAATTATATCTAGCTAGGGACACTTAATGTAACCTCTCCCAACTTCTCATTAGAATAACCAAGAAAACACAGAAAAAAAGAATCCTTCTTCTCACTTTCACAGCAGTGGCTGGAGATCTGCCTGATTCCACAATCTGCAAAGACGGACCTTTGACTCTAAAGCATATGGAAACCACCAAACCCATTCTAAATTGACTTTATGAGACTAAGACAACTTTATGACTTCTCCACATTGAGTTCTTGCCAACCAAAAGACTCGATAGTATCTAATCTTAAGCTAGAGGTTGGCCAACTTGTTCCTGTAAAGATGTAAATATTTTAGGTTTTTGTGGGCCATCCTGTCTCTGTAGACTTGCAATGATTCAACTGCACCCTTATAGTGTAGGGGGGAAAAAGCCATAGACTTGTCACAATTCATAATATAATTCATAAATGAATACATATATGAATGAATAGGTATGGCTGTGTTCCCAACAAATTGAAGCTGCAAAAACAGGTTCTGGGTTGGATTTGGTCCACGGGCTATAGTTTACTGTGATGGTAACCATGTGAAGTGATCGATAATATTTTTCACCCCTTCATAGCATCCTGCCTAATCTTACACCACACTCTCCATTCTCAACATCTTTCTACCACCAGAAACAGCAACTCTCATTTAAAAAATGGCCCCGAATGAGACTGGACTCTGGGAGGCATGTACTAAAAGGCAGGAAATAGTCTTGAAATGGGAGAAAGTTACCTTCTCCATGGTCATGAAACTATGATGAGTTCTCTGATCTTCCCGCTACAATCTTCTAGATCTTCTCCACTTTATTTCCCTGCTCTTCCCACGGTCATGGAAGGTCTGATTTCTGTATGAAATTCCTTCTTTCTGTAATATTTGGTGGCTCTCACCAAGCCCAGACTGATCCATCCTTATACCCAGTCAGAGGTAGAAAATAGTCTTGCTGGTTCAAGGTAATCCAATCACTTGATGTAGGTATAAGGTCTTTAGGATTCTTCCCTTTTACTCTCTTCTCTGGAGGGTTGGAAGTTCCTGGGGAACTTCTATATCTTCTGGCCACCAGAGGAGGGTCTCCATCTGTCCTATGTCCTCACTGAGATAGAAGCCATCTGGTATAGTCAGTCCTTGTAACCAGGTGCTATCATCCACCAAGCCTCTAGGCGATACAAGTACCTAGACTGTGTCCTTCTCAGCCCAGCCCCAAGCTAACCCTCCAAGCATTTCTGCTCTCCTCTTCCTAGGCATCCTACAAAGATCTTGGGAACTGTCTACCTCTGTCCCTGAATTGGGAAATCAAGGCAGCACTGAGAGGCTGCTTTCTGCTTACTCTCCTTAGACCCTGCTCTCACTCATTGCTGTTCTCATGCCAGGGGCTTCCCTGGGAAGCCAGGCTCAAGGGTCCCCTTCTGTGCACCTCAGGATTTCTGTAGTCACTGTCACATCGTGTCTCTTTCTTTGGACTCTCATGAAAGGGTCAATAATTCTACAGCGTATCCAAGTTGTCCTCTACCTTGCTTTCCCAGCCCTCCTCCCACCTTCTCTCTCTTCTTTAGGAAATGTGCTTATGAATCTCCAAGTTAGCATATACATTGGAGTCTCTCAGTCTCCAGGCCCAGGACCCTGGGTCCTCAAAGCTGAGCTTCTGCAATTAAAACAGATGAGCAAGGGGCACCTGGGTGGCTCAGTGGGTTAAGCCTCTGCCTTCAGCTCAGGTCATGATCTCAGGGTCCTGGGATTGAGCCCCACATCGGGCTCTCTGCTCGGCGGGGAGCCTGCTTCCCCCTCTCTCTGCCTGCCTCTCTGCCTACTTGTGATCTCTCTCTCTGTCAAATAAATAAAAAATAAAATCTTAAAAAAACACACACACAAACGAGCGATACAACAGAAACATTTTCTCCCTCTTAAGTGCTTAGCTCTTACAGTAAAAGAAAAGAAATGGCACAGCTTTCGTAACTATTGTCTCTGCTATGTGTTTGAAAACTATTCAATAGACTGTTCAAAGCTATATCACACTCCCCAGAGGCATTAAATGTCACTAACTCACTGAGTGGAGAGCCACAGGACAACATCAAAATGTATAGGCATTAAAAAAAAAAACCCTCAATTAGTATTGCAAAATATATCCCTTACTTGTAATTGAGTTCACCCTATCAGTTTACATAACCAGAGAACCAGACCAAAAAGTGCAAGCAGAAAATAGGTAATAATCAAAGATTCCATGGAATGATCTTTCCTGCTGCGAAGAAACCCATCATTAGGAGAACCAAATGAGCTCTCATAATTTAGGCAAAAACCAATTCAATGGGACTTTAGCTATATCCTAAAACATTTCTTTTAAATCACAAAAATAAAAAAGGGAGAAAACAAAAAAACCTTCAACAATCACGTTGTTTCAAAATGTTACCTACAAAGTAACAAACATCAGCCTGGCTTCAGACTTCTCTTCAACATTAAGTGTCAGACAGGGATTTCTAGGGTGGCCCGGGTGGCTCAGTTGGTTAAATGTATGCTTTTGGCTCAGGTCATGATCCAAGGATTCTGGGATCGAGCCCCACATCAGGCTCCCTGCTCATTGGGATGCCTGCTTCTCCCTCTCCCTCTCTCACTGCTTGTGTTCCCTCTCTCACTGTGTCTCTGTCAAAAAAATAAAATATTTTTTTAAAAAAAGGATTTCCAGAGAGATTTGTGGGAAAACAGGTATTGTCCTAAAACGATAGACCTCCTTAATTCTGGTCTGGAGACATAGATTTGGCAGCTATTAGCATAAAGTGAGGAATTGTTATTTGGGATGAAGAAGTTCATACAAGGAAAGACTCTAAGATTTTATTTATTTATTTTTGCAAGACAGAAAACATGAAGGGGGGAGGGTGGTGCAGAGGGAGAAGCAGACTCCCCGCTGAGCAAGGAGCCTGATGAGAGACTCAATCTCAGGACCCTGAGATCATGACCTGAACCGAAGGCAGACTCTTAACCAACTGAGCTACCCAGGCACCCCCAGGGAGAGATTTTAAAGTGAAAAGACCCCAGAAGGTCTGAGATAGATGCCTAAGCAACATCAATATTGAAGGGACAGGTAAAAACAGAGTAGTCACAGCGAATCACAGTGCGTGGCCAGGACGTGGATACCCATCTCTGAAATCAGAGTCTAGAACAGTCCCACACAGTGAATCTACTGTAATAACAAATAATAATAAAGAGATCATTATTAAAAAGTGTTGAATAGGGGGACGCCTGGGTGGCTCAGTTGGTTGAGCGGCTGCCTTCGGCTCAGGTCATGATCCCGGCGTCCTGGGATTGAGTCCCGCATCGGGCTCCTTGCTCGGCAGGGAGCCTGCTTCTCCCTCTGCCTCTGCCTGCCTCTCTGTCTGCCTGTGCTTGCTCTCACTCTCTCTCTCTCTGATAAATAAAAATTAAAAAAAAATCTTAAAAAAAAGTGTTGAATAGGAATTGTGCAAAGTAAAAAATCTGATATAAGAAAACTTATGCTCATAGAAGCAAGTTTAAGTTTCTAATTTAAAAAGATGGAAATTGAGGCACCGAGGTGGTGTAGCTGCTTAAGCCTCCAAGTCTTGGTTTTGGCTCAGATCCTGATCTTGGGGTCATGAGATCAAGCCCCAGGTCAGGCTCCATGCTCAGCACAGAGTCTGCTTAACACCCTCTCTCCTCTGCCCACCCCCCACCCCTTAAATAAATACATAAATCTTAAAAAAAAAAGAGGAAATCATTTCATCTGAATAATTACACAAATTCAGTATCTTCCTTAACAGTTTTGGTAGTAGCCCGCCTCTCAGATGGCACCAGTGATTCTTGTCCCCCCCCTTTTTTTTTTTAAAGATTTATTTATTTATTTATTTGTTAGAGAGAGAGCACAAACACAGGCAGACAGAGTGGTAGGCAGAGGCAGAGGGAGAAGCAGGCTCCCTGCCGAGCAAGGAGCCCAATGTGGGACTCGATCCCAGGACGCTGGGATCATGACCTGAGCCGAAGGCAGCAGTTTAACCAACTGAGCCACCCAGGCGTCCCTTCTTGTCTGCTTTTATTCACATCCTGGTACACTTCCCTTTCACACTGAATAGGGTGAATGAATGTGTGTATTGTGCCTATTGCAGAAATGAGCGTAGGGCTTCCAAGGCTAGGCTGTGAGAGATTGTGGCTTCTGTCTTGTTCTCTCTCTCTCTCTTAGATCATTTGGTCTAAGGGAAGCCTGCCATAGTGTTATGGAGACATCAAGTACCCAAAGGAGACCTCTACATGCTCAGAAGCCATGGGAGCAAGCCATGTTGAAGCGGCTCCTCCAGACCTTTTGGGTGATGCGGCGCCTCATGACATCCTGTCTGAAACCTTATGAGAGATCCCAAGCCAGAACCACCGGATAAGCTGCACCCAAATTCCTGAGCCGCCATAAACTCTGTCACCTAAGGAATGTTCCTAAGCTGCTAACTCATCATGTCATCTGTTACCCAGCAATAGATAGCTAACACATGTGTTATTTTATTTTCCCTTACTATAATTACACAATATAAACTCGACGGCAGTTTCTTTCAATAAATTACACGTAACCGCACCCCCTACCTCCTCCTAAAGTGAAGGCGAAGGTGGGTTTTTAGAGGAAGAAAGCAAAAGCCGGGTTTCCCACTGTTCAGGGGGAGCCTTCTCTCTTGGACAGTCATTTTCAAGCATCTCCACGGGCTCCTGGCTTTCTATTTTTATGTATATTGGACCAAAAGGACAGTAAGGATGAAGGGCAAAATAGGTCATGGTTGAGGTAGTAGAAACTTTATTTGGAGGGATTACGGGAAGTTAATGGCCCCGAAGTCTCTCTGTCTATAAAAACTGATGAGGATTCACACATTTGGAGAACTTCAGCATTTAGACAATATCATGGCTTCCTCTCTGCAAAATAAAAACTCTGCCGAGTTTTATGAGTTTATGATAGAAGCCTCCAACACTTGTATCTGTTCCTGATGCTTTTTTTTTTTTTTGCAACGTCAATCATCAAATTCATCTTAAAATCATTGGAGTGTGGGGCGCCTGTGTGGCTCAGTCAGGTGAGTGGTTTTGGCTCAGGTCAGGATCTCAGGGTCATGGGATCCAGCTCAGCTCAGGGGGAGGCTCCGTGCTCAGTTGGGAATCTGCTTACGAGTCTCTCTCTCTCACCCTCTGCCCCTCTCCCCACTCATGCATGCTCTCTCTCACTCAATAAATAATTTAAATCTTTAAAATAAAATCATTTTTGTGCCTCTGCTTTGTCCCTCTTCTCACAGTTGGTCTGCCTACTATTTAACCTAGCACTGATAAAACACTCTTTACACAGAGATTCCTTTTCTATTGGGCACATTTTCCATCATAAGACCTCTCGTGCCCTGGTTATCATGAAATCAATCGTTTTACTTTTTAGCTACCAACGTTTCCAGAGGGGCTCTTGTTAGCCGAGTTGCCTTTGGTAAATGCTTATTCTGTTAATGTTCCTTTGAAGCCTGTTACGTTCCTTTTTTTTTTCTTACCAGAAATTTCTGCAATTTCTGGTTGGTGACTAAAATTGGGGTGGTGGGGAGAGGGTAAGCTCATTTCAGAGCTGCTTCATGCCACCAGGCTGTCCCTGTCCTTGTCCCATTCTCCCTTCACATGCAATGCAAAGGGCCAAGCTATTTATATCCCCCTAATGAAGAGGAATTCAGCAGGTGACAAATGATAATTTCTGAGGTAAGGAAAGGTGCTTCACCTTATCCTTTTTTGAAGACAAGATCTAGGTATATCGCAGACTCTGTATATTTAAAAGCACATGTAAGCACATAAGAAGAACCGACCGGGGTCAGACTGATGGAAATCAAAGTAATCTCAGAGTTTGAGTCCCCATCTGTCAGACTGAGCAAATATTTAAGGCACGAACAAAACAAGACACTAAAAAAACCTTTTTTTTTTAAAAAAATGGATACTGAAATTCTAAAACTGAGCTAAAATTAAATCCTCATTTAATATTAAATAGTAAATTAAATAAAAATTTAGTACTTCAGCTGCACCAGCATGTTTCAAAATACTCAGTAGGCATATAAACACCACTCTAAAGTATTTAAGTTATCACGGAAAAGAAATTTAAAAACTTCACCGAAATCGCTTACGTCCGTTTTAAGATTGACGTAGTTTTCGAGTTTGAATTACACATTTGGGGAGTAGGTTGGAGAATCATATTTTCAGTGTCTGGAGACCTCTCAAGAATTTAATCTGATCTTAGCCAACATTTTATGTACACTTGCCCTCCCCTCCACGCACCGCGTCCATAAACCATTGCCCTGCACCGTCACGGGTGAGCACCTGCCGGCGCAGAGACCAGGCACTAAATAGGAGCGGCGGCCGGTTTCCTAGCAACAGCGACGCGACCCCGCCCCTTGCCCAGGGCGATTCTCTCTCGCTTACCGTGCGCCGCTGGGAGGGGCGGGGCCGGGAGTCTCGTGCCCAATAGGAGGGGAGCGGAGGCGGGAGTCCGGGCCGCGTCCGCGTCGCCAGGGAAACGGCTGCGGCGGGCGGCGGCGCGCTATGCCGGGTGCTGAGGGGCCGGCAGCGCGGGCTGCGGAGAGCGCGGACCCGGAGCCCGGCGCCGCCGACCCGCGCCTGGGACTCCTGGGGGCCTACGTGGCCCGGAGCCTGCGGCCGGCCGCCGGCGCCTGGGAGCGCTGCGCGGGCACGGCCGAGGCGGAGCGGCTGCTGCATGCCTTCCTGGGCCGCGATGCTGAGGGGGGCCCGAGGCCGCTGCTGGTGGTGCGGCCCGGGCCCGGGGGCCTGGCGGTACGACCCGGCCTGGCCGTGGGGCCCCAGGCGGGCCCGCCTCGCGCCAAGGGGCTTTTCTTCCTGCGCACCGGGCCCGAGCCGCCGGGGCCCCGCAGCCTCCGCGGCGCCGTGCTGTGCGGGGACGTGCCCGCCGCCCCTCTGGAGCACCTGGCTGCGCTGTTCTCCGAGGTGAGGGTGGGCGGGTGGCCCGGAGGCCCTGCGCCAGCTGCCGCTGGGGAGGGGGAGGGGAGGCCGGGCGGAGGGGGCGGGGCCGGGGCGGGGCTAGAGGGGAGGGGCCGGAAGCCCACCTGAGCTGTGGGGGCGAGCTGGGACTAGCTCGGGAGGGTCCGGCTCACAGTGAGAAGCTCAAGAGGCTCTGCCTTGCGTCGGCCCTGGTCTGGGGCCAGGCCAAAGTGAGGGGGAGGCTGGAGTCTGAAGAGTGCCTGGTGGGTCCTGACCATTTTTTAATCCCTCGGTAAACTGGCGCTGGGGGAGACAGGCAGTGGTGACCAAGGGGGCATCTCGAAGGGGCCAGCGAAGCAACGGAGCTGAAAGGCTATCCCCAGTGCTTACCTGTGGAAGGGTGTTGAAGGGAGAGGTGGTCTGGGTGTGATTTCATCTCATTCATGCATCTCACAACGGTGCACCCAGTATCAGCCCTGTGCCGAGAAAAGAAGTTGGGGCGTCCGGTTTGCAGTGTCCAACAGGTGTTTGGAGGGGTCTGCCCCGAGCTCAGGGAGGAAGATCCCCGGAGATGTGGATTCTAGGGAACTTCTGTGACAGCGCAGCCCAAGCTTAGAGAGTGCAGGAGGTCTCAGAGAGGGTGCCCCAGGCGGGGTTCTTGGGGCATTTGGACCTTTCTGGAATGGAAGTATGATGCACTGGGTCCTGCGGCTCAGAAAACAAGTATTAATGGAGTATTGGTTATATGATGTTTTGTGTGAGAGAGGCTTTCGGGAATACCAAAGAAATAGAAGACAAGATCCCACCCATGCAATTAATCCTATATTTAAAACTCCTAGGACTGGGGTGGAGGTAGAACCCCACTTAAAGTTGGCCTCAGTGGGGAGCCAGGTCCTGGATGTTCCCTGCTGGGCCAGATGTTAGTCCTTTAGTTACTTTATCAGAAAGCTCTGGGGAGGGGGAATTCCAGGGAAGAGTCGCCCTGGGTCGGGGGAGGGGAGCCCAGAGAAGGAGGGTTCTCCAAAGACAAGGATGTATTTCAATCTTTTAACCACCTGCAATGGCTTTACCGCCCTGCATTGTCTGAGCCCCAACACACAGAGATCCAGGCTTGTCTCAAATCCCCTCTGGAATGATGATTATAGAAGGAAGTGCCATTGTGTTCAGAGGAGAGAGACAGGAGTGTAGAAGAAGGATTAGGGGCACAGACTTCAAGGTAACTTGCTTTTTTTTTTATTAAGTTTTTTAAAAATTTATTTATTGGACAGAGAGAGAGAGATCACAAGCAGGCAGAGAGTCAGGCAGAGAGTGAGTAGGAAGCAGGCTCCCCGCCCAGCAGAGAGCCCGATGCGATGCAATGCGGGGCTCCATCCCAGGACCCTGGGATCATGACCTGAGCCGAAGGCAGAGGCCTTAACCCACTGAGCCTCCCCAGCGCCCCTCAAGGTAACTTTCAATGTCCTGGGAGAGTGAACAAAGTTTCAGTCATGGAAATACACTTAGTATGTGTGGGGGATGGCGGCCCATCACAGAGTTGTGTCACCGCCCAAGGACATGTACCCAGCAAGCAAAAGTAATTTGAAAATAGTTCAGACCCTCAAGTGTTCCAGAATGTTCATTGGTGCGTTAAAAGAGACTGGGAACAAACTGAATGTTTATCCGTAGGGGACTTGCTGAATGAATTAAGGTCCATCTATAATTAAAAGAATGATTGCCATGGAATGGTCCTTAAGATAGTTTGTATTCATTGTGGCCAGAAAAAAACCCACAGGAGAAAAAATTCACTCTCCCAACCATTTCCAAGTGTCCGGTTGCCAGCCACACACACTGTTGTGCAGGGCGTCCCCAAGAACCCCCACCATCCTGCATGACTTAGTCTATACCCGCTGCACAAATCCCTGAGTCCACCCTTCCTCAGGCTCTGGCGACCGCCATTCTGCTTCCTATTCCTATGAATTTGACCGCTCTAGGTACCTCATGTAAATGGAATAATGTAATGGGTGTCCTTTTGTCACTGGCTTATTTCCTTTCGCTTGATGTCCTCAAGATTCATCCGGGGTTGTACCATGTGACAGAATTATTTTCCTCCTTAAGGCTGAGTACTATGCTATTGTGTGTGTATACACCACAGTTTGTCTATCCATTCATGCACGGATGGTTGTGTAGGCTGTGTTCACCTCTTGGCTATTGTGAATAATGCTGCAATTTTTTTAAGACTTTTTTTTTTAAGATCTTATTTGACAGAGAGAGCTCACAAGTAGGCAGAGAGGCAGACAGAGAGAGAAGGGGGAGCAGGCTCCCCGTTAAGCAGAGAGCCCGATGAGGGGCTCGATCCCAGGACCCTGAGATCATGAGCTGAGTCGAAAGCTGAGGCTTAACCCACTGAGCCACCCAGGCACCCCAATAATGCTGCAATTTAAGATAAGTATTTTTTTCCCTAAGATGCAGAATTATTGTATAGTCTGCCACCATTTCTGCTAAAAAGGGGAGAGAGGGAGGGAGGGAACAAGGCAGGGAGGGAGGAAGGAAGGAAGGAGCAAGCACTCATTAACAGAGTAATCCACTGGTCTGAGAAATAGAACACTTATTCAAGATTTATTTATTTATTTTAGAGACAGAGAATCTCAAGCTGTCAAGCTCCCACTGGTCAGGGAGCCCGATGCGGGGCTTGATCCCAGGACTCTGAAATCATGATTTGAGCCAAAACTGAGACTCAAGATGCTTAACTGACTGATCCACCGGGGCACCCCCAAAATTATTTTTAGAACACCTTGAGGGCTTAGCATTTCTCAAAGCCTCTAACAACATCTCCCCTCTACTTCTTTTACACAGCCTAAAGCTGATTGTGCTGCTTTAATCCACTGTTTCCCTCTGGTCGGTCCCCTCAGCCCCCCTTTCCCCTCCCTGTGCTCCTGGAGAGTGCTCCCACTCTCCTCTCTCTGTGGACCAGCTTGGCTCCCCACATCCTCCCACACCCCACTCAGCAGCACTCAAGCCAGAGGAGCCCACATGACTGAGAAAAGTCCTCCTGCGCTGGGGGCAGTGTGATGTCAGTAAAGGGAAGGAGCTATAAATGTCAACATCACTTTGTTACACTAGTGCAGGGTTTAAAAAAAAATGCATCCAAAAAATGTTTCTCAGAACTGACAAAACTTAGTAATTAGTTCCCTGCTGCTTGTCTTCCTCCTCCCAGCCACATTGTTCCCTGCTGCCAGGTTATTTTCTTAGAGCTGTGAGACTTGGATGCCGTTTCAAAGTTTTGGGTTTTTTGGAGAGGGAGCACGGGGATGTGGAATCTGATGGCCCTGGATTCAAATCCTGGTTCTATGAAATGCATCAGTGTCATGTGACCTCTGGGGTCAAGGTCTAACTCTCTTGCAGGATTGTCATGAAATTTACAAAGAATGTATTAGGGCACCAGCAACAGTGTGCTAGCTTGTAGGCATGACCTAAGGGACAAGCGTTATTGTCACTTATCCTACTTAGAAGTGTCCTCATTTCTCTGAGCCATCCTCATCTTGCCCTAGCCCGACCCTGCTCTCCCTGGAGGAAAGCTGTATTCCCCCACAGCCCTTCCATCTCTGAGCCTGGAGCTGGAACAGGTGTCCTTGCTCCTCAATTCATGTTGAAAAACCTCACTTTGGATCTTATGTCACCAGACAATGCCACCCTCTCCCCCACCATTGCTGTGTCATGGCCTGATGGCGCTGCCCCCGGCTCACTGTGACCCTTTGCAACATCACTCCTGCCTTAACACATGGCTACTTCATTAGACACAAGAATGATCCTTCCAGTAAGCTGGCTTCTGGGATCCTTGAGCCTTCCTTCTCCAGTGATCTTGTCCCCCTGCCATCCCTTCTCCAGCCATTCCTGTGGCCATCCCCAGACCTTGCACTACCAAACCACCCCCTCGTGATACAATTTCACGCATCTCTTTCTCTGACCACAGCTCGTGTCTTTTAGCCCACTTCCCCCAGCGTCCCACTACCCCGAACCTCTGGTCCATCCATCCCGCTGCCTTCCCACTGTCTGACTCCACACCATAATTCTGATGAGATCCAATGCAACGCTCTGTCTGTTGCATGCCTGCACTCATGAAGCCCGTGGGGCTGAGAAAAACCAGCCAGCACCGCTTTAAATTCATGACCCTGAACATGTGATAGGCCTTTTATGCTTCCCAGCCGACACCTCAAGCTTCCCATTTTCTTGCTTTTGTAGACCACTATTAGACACTTTCTCCTCCCCCTCCCCCGCCACCAAATGTCCAAAATGCCCATCAACCTCACTCAATGATGCTTTTGCTTTTTCCTTGGGTTTTAAAAATGGAAGTAATAGAATAAAACGTCCACAGATGCCTACATCCATCCCATCTGCCCATATCCATGCTCATTCTGCTCTACTGTCCCTCCCATGGTGACAGGTGGACCGTCTGCCATCATCTGGGGACAACCCCAAGCCTCAGAACTGCCACTTCCTCTCTGAATCCCACCTGTTGTCATCTCCTTAAAGAGTTCACACCAACATCCTTTCCTCCCTCCTACATTCTTTTTTTTTTTTCCTTCCCCACTAGCTATTTCCCGTCAAACAAAATCCTCGTTCCTCCCACCACCTATCATCCCACTTGTGTGGTCGCCTCTACAGTGAAACGCCTAGAAGATGGGTCTGTTCTTGCCATGCCCCTTTCTTTTACTGTTTCATCTGACCGTCACCCACACATGGCATGGAGGAGAAAGTCAAGGACTTGTCAATGTCACCAGTGACCTCCACTTGGCTAAATGGCATGACCCTTTATCAACCCTCTTCTTGCTTGACCTGTGTGCAGCATTTGGCACAGCTGGTGATGACCCACTCCTCCAGGAAGCCCCTTTCTTCACTTGGTTTCCAGGACGCCAGTCTTCTGGGTTTCCACGGTCAGTCGCAATGGCCCCTCCTTTCCATTAATGGTACTCCCTCTTCCTCCCAGCTTCCTAACACTGGAGAGCCCTGGGGGTCATTCCTTGTACATCCTGTCTTCTCTATAGAACCTCAGTTCCTCCGGAGCACTAGTTCACCTGCAGAGTTTCACAGACCACCTGTATCAGACTCATTTGTTATCTCCAGCCTTTGCTTCTCTGAGTTCCCAACTACCTACTCAATGTCCCCATTTAGAAGTCTAACAGATGTATCAGATTCTAATGTGTTTTTGCCCAGGTCTTCCCTCAAGAATGGACTCTACCCTGGTCTCCCCCACATCAATTAATGGCAGTTCTGTTCTTCCTTCCTGCTCCCCAAGTCCCAAACTTTGAATTCATCCTGATGCCTTTTTTTGATCTCACAACCCCACAATGAATCCATTAAGACATCATATTGGCTGAGGCTTCAAAATGTATATAGAACCAAACCCTCTCTTACTATCTCCTCCACTCCCCCAAGTGCCAAACCATTGTCTTCTGTATTATAGCAATTACTTGCTAGCCCATCCCCCTTTTTCACTTTTGCCCCCTACAGTCTATTCTTACCAAAGCAGCTGGAGTGATTCTACTAAAAAAAGATGGCAGACCATTTTACTCCCTTTGCTCAAAACCCTTAAATGATTTCCATTCCTCTGAGATTAAAAATCAAAATCCCATAGGCAGGGCTGCATGGGATCCATCCCCTTTTACTGACCTCTAATCTTCTCGTTCACCCAATTCCATCTTCATGGACCTCCACAGTGCTCCTTATCACACTAGACATGCTACCACCTCAGGGCCTTTGCACAGGCTGTTCCTTATCTCTGCAATATACTTCCCCCAAGGATCTGCACAGAACTCTCCCTGTCCTCCCACCTTTGTTTAAATGTTCCTTGTCAGTGAATCCCACACTAATCCCTCCATTTATCATTATAATCTCTCCTGCCCACACTCCGGAGCCTGCTCACCTGCTTCATTAATTAATTTATTTTTTGCAGAATGTCTTATTTATTGACTGTCTCTCCCCTGAAATAATACAAACTTCATGAGATCAAGAATCCTTGTCTGATTTCCTCACTGATACACCTTCCCAGCACCTACAGCAGGACTAGCACGTAGTAGACGGTCAATAAATACTCATTGAGTAAATGAGTGAGTAGCTTTTCATTTCATAGAAAGTTCACATTCATTATTTTTCTATCACCCAAAGCCCTCAAAAATCCAACCCCAAGTCCACTTACCACTTTTCCTTCCTACACATCAGACCCTACAGAAGATGCTGGGTAGGAAAAAAAAACAGATAAGGGGCACTTACGGGGTATAGTTGGTTGGGCATCTGATTCTTGGTTTTGGCTCAGGTCATGAGATTGAGCCCAGGGTCTGTTTGAGATTCTCTTTCCTTCTCCCTTTGCCCCTCCTGCTTGTGTCCTCTCTCTCAAATAAATAAATATTTTAAAAAAACAGATAAGATACAGCCCTTGCCTTTGAGATCCTAGGAATATTCCTTCCCTCTCCTGTTAGGCCTTCTGCCGTGGGTCCAAGAGCGTCCTTTCTTGTCATGAATGAACAGAGCTCGATTTGTAACATTTTCTCTGTTGGCTCTCTCTGTCCACCTATCCTTGTAAGTTCTTGGTTCAGAGACTGTTTCCAGATGTACTGGGCAAAGGTCAGCCTCCTGGAGTTCTCCTGCTGGGTTCAGGTGCTCTGTTTCATAGCCACGTGGACTTTTTGGTCATATATAGAACCCAACAAACCAAATGAGTCTTTATTTTCATTATTTACTCAACTACCACATTTCCTGACCATCTTTTTTTTCCAGCATTTTTTTCATTCCAGTATTCCTTTTCCTTAGCCATGAGATTTGACAGGTAGAGGTTCCTAGTAAGTTATATTAACTACAACTTTTTAAGTTTCAAGTGATCAAAACCTCCATTGAAAGTAGCTTAGAGGTAGCTTAGAGCTCAGTCAGTTACAAGTCTGCCTTCAGCTCAGGTCATGATCTCCGCATCACATGGGGCTCCCAACTTGGCAGGGAGTCTGCTTCTCCCTCTGCCCCTCCCCCTGCTCGTTTGCTCTCTCTCTGTCAAATAAATAAATAAAACCTTTACACACAAATAAAGTAGCTCAGAAAATTCAAGAGCAGCCTGAGCTCGAATGAGGTCACAGGACTTGGTCTTTCTCCATCTGGGAACTGTCTCCTTCTGTATTGCCCCTATTCTGAGGCTCCATAGGGTAGTGGGATGGCCACAGTTGTTCCAGACTAATAGAAAAGAGAATGTTCTTTTTGTCAAAAAGTTCCGATGAGAGACTTTAGCTCCCTTCTCACTGGCTCAGATTTGTTCCTGTCCCACTGCTGGATCTAGAAATGAGTACCGACAAAAAAAAAAAAAAAAAGAGGAACTATACCAGGTGGCCCAAACCCCAATCGGTGTTCACCCTATAGGTAGATTCAAGATCCTCACTTTAGTCATACCTCCTGCAGAGAGACGGACATCCTTACCTTCATTTGTCCTTTGCTTTGCCTCCAGCCCCGGTGGTGGTTTCAATCACCTCTTACTCACCCCGTTAATGAGAGAGGGGCCCCTGTCCAAGAGTTCTGGACTGATGAGACTGACATCAGATTATTCGTTACCCATAGTCACCCCTCAGAGGAGGCTGCCGTGTACCTGGGGGTTGCCCTTGGGAACGCAGTGAAAAACCGGAAGCCATGGAAGGCAAGCTGGGAGGCATCGCGAGGCTAGGATGCCCACTGGCTCCTGTGGGAGGATGGGGTCCACTTGTTAGAAGAAGCCCGGGACTCAGAAATAGCAGCCACGTCCGTCCCCTTAATGAGGAGGCGTGTTTGGCTAAGGGACTCATCCCCAGGAGCTGGGCGGCCAGGGAAATTGGCAGGTAGGCTATCCGCGACCCTCCCGTCTTACTAGATGTCCAGGCAGCCCAGAACCTTGGTTCTTAGTAGTCAGCTCTATAGCACAAGGACCTGCAAAAAGGTTTCTGGGCCTTTCACAGATAGTCCTTCTTTAAAGTCTCCGAAGAAGGCCCGCCTTTTCTGTCCCCCTGCATCTCTGTTCTAGGTGGTTATCCCCATCCTGGCCAACGAGAAGAATCACCTTGACTGGCCCCATGTGGTCCGTCTGGATGTCCAGCGGCACGCCCACAGCCTCCAGTGCGACCTCCTGGTTCTTCTGGAGCACGTGAAGGGGAAAACCTTGCTGCCTCTCCCAGCGGGTGCAGAAAAACTTGAGTTGGCGGCTTCTCAGAGTGAGACCATGTAAGTAACACCAGCCCGCCCATCTGGGGCTCGGTGACATGGAAGCTGCTGGTTTATCAGAATGTGTTGTTGACGACTTTGCTGTTCCCAACTCTGCGCATCTCCTCGTGCCGTGCACAAGCCCCTTTGCCACGGTCCCCGGACTGTGTGTTCTGCTGATCACCACCCTTGCCCCAGTCCCTGCCCCTGAAGTGTCTGAAGCCTAACAGAATTATTTCAGGGCTGAGAGCAGCCACACTGATTTCGGGATCCTGTGTATGAGGACAGTAGCTCATCATTGGCAAGGACCCAGGGCCTGGGGTTGGAGGAGATAGTGCCCCTCTTCCCAGCATTTACTCGGCACATAATGTCACAGAACTAACTGGGGGCTCTTAATGCAGCTCACACCCTGCTCCCCTGGCCGCTTGAGGCTTCTGTCCAGTCTTGGGGATTTTTCTCTCCTTTTTCCAAACACAAACAAATCTGGCTTCATGGAGACTTGAAGCCAGCTCTGAGATAGCTTTGTTTCTGACCCATGGGGATTTTACCCCCTTTTCTTTTAAGCCAGCCTGTGTATCTAGATGATACATATTTTTTTTATCTTTTATCCAGCACTTCTGTCTGGGGCAACAGGCCACCTTGCTGCGTGCACGTGGTCTGCCATACTTCTAGGAGTTTGTAAATAAACTATCGTCTCCACTAGATATTCAGGGCCCGTGATTTGATCTGGAGGAAAAGTAATGCACGGGATGCCAATGTACTTTGTAATGAGTTTTCGCCATTGGAAGTAATTGGCAACATATATAATTTGAAGCAATTTCCCAGTTAACTAGAAAACCTAATGTGGTTTAATAAAAATATTCAATTTTTGAAATAAATAAATTCAAATTACCCTTTTCCTGTCCCTTTTATATTTTAACATAATAACATTCAGTGCGTGGGTATAGAATCATTGCCGGGTTGGTCTCGCTTTATTCAAATTTGATAATTTCCCAGAAGGCTGGATTGTATTTCAGGGCGATACGTATCTTCTCCTTTCAATACCTTCCATAATCACTTGGGCTGTATCACCGTTCGGCAAATATGAATTTAATTAAATTAAGCGAAGGTGGGTGTCGGGTAGGAGAATGCGGCTGATGGATTCTCTCTGTCACTTGTGTCCCGGGTTCATGGCATGAGCTGCCGTCCGTAGAGGCTTTGTGGCAAGACCACCAAAGTGGGTTCTGGATCCTTCATCCTCTCCAACACACCTCGAGTTTTCTTCACTTACTTATTTTGGGAAAGCTGTACGAGGGGAAATGCTGGTTCTTCAGCATTCTGGAAAAGCCAGGACATCATGAAATTGCCCATGGTGTCCAGATGGCCAGTGCTCTGCCTTGTGGAGCCTCCCTCCTCTTGCTGCAGAAGGCAGATCTAAGACCAAGTGAGGGAACTGGCGGAGAGACAGATTTTCTCCCAGGACGGGCTGATCTACTAAGGATCGCACCACTTGGTCAAGTAGGGGGCTCCCCGACATGGGTGGTACTCCAGCAAGGACTAGATGGCCATCCGGGTATCTTCTGTCCAGTGTGTTCTGCACTGATGGGAAGGCCCAGCGGGATTAGTCTTCAGGATACTGGTGAACCCCCGACCTTGAAATAATCGTGTACATGTGCTCACATCAGCATTTTGCGGAGAGAGGAGCTGTATTTTTCTTATGGACCCCATATCAGAGTCTGTCATCCAACAAAAGCTCAGGATGCCAGGCCAAGGTAGAATTTCCCAACTATTTTTTACAAGACTTGGAATTCTGCTGGCGGGGGGACATGCTGAGTTATTTCCGGTATCCTGAGAGACTCGTGTCTTTCACAGCTCGGACTGTACCGATAAGTCCATCATCTATGCCCTTGAGTCAGCCGTGATCCAGTGGAGCCGCCAGGTCCAGCTGGTGCTCAAGAGAAGGTCTTTCCAGCCCCTCCTGCAAGGGGAGAGCCCCACCCCCAAGGCGGAATTGGAGTTCTGGAAGAGCAGGTAGGCGCCTGCTCCAATCCTAGGGTGTAGATGTCTTCCAGAGGACAGTGGCCAGGTGGGGGAAGGGGGTTGGTGGTCAGGAGCAGCCCCGGAGTCTGGTCCCACCCCCAGCTGTTTCTCATCATCCCTGGGTTGGGCAGGCAGCTCAGGGTCTCCTACCCACTGGAAGATATACCCTTTCCCAGAGTTTCAATAGTCCCCCCTCCTTTTGGAGCTCCATTCTGCCTTCTGCCATTTCTTCAAAGGCTCTTTCAACCAAATGTAAAATTAATGAAGTCTCTCTCATATTTTTCTTCTGCTCGTCTACTCCCTCCTCCTGGGACAGTCAAAGCTCCATGCACACACATTGTTGTGAGGACCTGGGGAAAGAGAGAGGGGTTTGGACAGTTGGCTGCCTGCAGAATGGCCTCTTCTGGGTCCCAGCCCATCATCAAGAGGGCTGCAGAGCCCATTCTCCACAGTGTCCCAGCCCCACGGGATTCCAGAAAGACCCAACTGTTGCTTCTGCTCCTTCCCACCCTTCCTTGCTTCTCTTTATCATCGTGCTGCCTAATCCTTCACTCAAGAGGACACAGAAAGCTGCTTGAGGCCCATGGCCCTGTCCTGGCATTGAACGGAGAGCATGTCCATGTCACATGAGTGGGCTCCATCCCCGTTTGTGCCGCCATGCTGAGATGCCCTGTCCTCTTGTTCCATCTCTGACCGTTCCTCTGACCTGCTGAGGAGCCCTTCTCCAGCAGCTGTGCTTTGACAACACCTCTGTCGCCCGCCCCAAACCTGACTGCCAGGGCTAATGACCTCCAGCTGCCAAGCTTCGAGCCACCAGATGGTCGCAGCGGTGCTCCCTGCTGCTACCTCCTGGAGCTGCCCCTCTGAATCCAGGTCCCCAACTCTGGCTTTTGCCCTCATTGTTCCAGGAACAGATGCCCTGCTCCGTGGGGCTGGATCCAGCCTCTGTGGGAGCAGCTAGAGGCAGGGCTCCTCTCTGTCTCCCTGAGGTGGGTCATCACGGCATGGCCCCGGTTCCCTGGACTCACCCTTCTCCCCCGTGTTGCAGGTCTGAGGATCTGGAATACATTTATGATCAACTGAGAGCCGTAAAGGGAAGGGGCATGGCAAGGCTCCTGGACAAGCTTCAGAGCAGCTACTTCCCGGCTTTCCAAGCCATGTTCAGAGATGTCCGAGCAGGTGAGAACCACCAGAATTTTCCCACATAACATCGGAGACCAGTTTCCTATTTTGCACCGAATTATCTTCCTCTCTGTGATTTCCGCATCTTCCCGTTCTTAAAACCCTCCAACCTGACCCACTGGAGCTTGGCGGCAGGAACATGAAATCTGGAAGCAGGAAAGCAGGACCCTTGGGCTCAGTTTGCATTGTGAGTGCTTTGTGACCTTGACGAAGTCACCTAACCTCTCTGGGCTTTAGTGCGTAACCATGGTTGTGGCACAAAGTCTTCCGGCGGGGGCTTCCCTGGGCCTCTGTGAGATGATATAGTGGAAGCTATCTCTGTGCATGTTGGAGTCTCACCTCTGAGATGCAGCTCCCTCTGCCCCTAGCTCCTTGAGAAGGCTTTCTGGAGTTTCTAGCTCCCTTCTGCTTTTTCTGTTCCTGCTCTTCGATGGGCCTGCGATTTACTAGCTGCCAGAGCAGCAGACAAGATCAACCTTTGTCAAAATTGCAAAGCCAGCAAAGTCTATAATTAGAAGGAGGTAAAGGTTTTTAGGGCTCCCTCTCCCCTCGTCCGGGCATTTTGCTTCTTTCCTTTCTCCTATCAAACTTCCTCCAGTTCCTCAGCCTTGGAGGTCGGAATGGGCCTTTGAAGATGTTCGCAATGTCATGAGATTTAAGCTTAATCCAAGGGGTGATTTTTCCAATATTTTTTTCCTCTATCATGTCTCCTTCTATGGAAGTCCAAAATATAAACCTAATCAAGGCACATTTGGTCCTTTACGGAGGGGCATGTCCTGCGTCCAGACCCATTGTTGGCCCTGCCCTGCCATCTCCTCCTCATCGTATAGGATTTGGAAACCCCTCAGCTAAAGGAATAAAGGTGCCAGTGGTAAGGTTCTTAATATATGCTGAATAACAGAGGAGAGGCATAAGAGGCTAGTCCTCGAGGTCCTTTTGGGCCCTAAAATCTTACCACAGACATCGCTCTGCCAGCACATAAAGCTGGCTTGGAATGAGATCCCTCTTGGGGCCCCCATTTATTGCTTCACTGAGAGATTTTTTGTCCCAGAGGGAAATCAGTGATTGTCCCCAATTTATACTTCAGTTCAAATGGGATGGGGGTCCCCCAAAAGCAGGTGTGTATCACTTCTGGTGTGAGATGATCCTGGAAGACGCCCCAAAGAGATTCTGATAATAGCAGTTAGGTAAAGGCATGCTCAGAAATTCTGCTGGGTTCTTCTGAGAATAAAAAGATTTTAGAGGGATGCCTGGCTGGCTCAGTTGGTGATGCGTGCGACTCTTATTCTCAGGGTTATGAGTTCGAGTCCCACATTTGGTGTAGAAATGACTTTAAAATAACAACTCAAAATTGGTCTTAGAAAGACTTTAGAGCTTTTTTGAGCTTTTGAGCTTCCCATTTCTAATTTAATTTGAATTTGAGCTTCCCATTTCTAATTTAATTTCAGATCATCTATCTTCCTTGAACCTAGAAGGACCCACTGTGTGTGTTATTCATATTGGTCATGATCAGGGCAACTCTTTGGTTCAGTGATAGATAGAAGGGAGGGAGAGGAAAATATTCCTGGATCAGTGGGCTCGGACTGGAAAACGGTAAGAAGGGAAGAAGGAGGTTAAAAGGGTGGAGACAATAGAGTGGGGACAAGATTGCCACAAGTGGAATGGGGAATGAAGACCCTTGGGCCATGGGAAGCAACAGGTCCTTGCAGGAGAGATCTCATCTCAGGCCACCAGGGGTAAAGACTTTTGTCTCCAAAGAACCTGTTGTCAATGACTGACCAGCCAAGCACTGGGCATCCCTGTGCAACTGGCTGTTCGTATTTACAGTTTTCAAGAGGCGTGAGCCTAACGTTGTGCGTTTCTTTCTTCACCTGCCTTGTAGCCAAGTTGTGATCACACCCTGGACTGGGTGAGCCAGCCCTCAAATACCGTGCCCTTAAAAATCCAGGGAATGCCTACTTATAGGATTAAAGGATTGAGGGTTTGCTTTTTTTTTTAAGGTATCTTAAAAAGAAGGCTTCTGTGGCCCTGTGTCTTCGGGCCCCTCTCTCACGGTGCATGTGAAAGCTAGAGCATGTGCCTGTTAGCACGGCTGATGGAGCTGCGTACCCCCACCCTCACACAGTGGTCTTGATGTTCTCACCACTCCCTGCTCAGTTCACGATACTGGACTTTCGAAAACTTGATTCACGTATGACTTCCCACTTGGGATATAAAGTATAAACGTACACATTGCCAGCTCATGGTGGAGTGAGCCCCATGGCCATCACGGTGTGATGACTTGGTGTGATGGCCACGGGGCTCACTCCACCAGGGTTCAACCCTGCAACTTGGGGTGATCTTGCTTTGGCTCAGCTAGGCAGGGCTAGCCGATTCTTGGAGGGAAGACCCTAGACAAGGTATGTAGGTTTTGATTTCTTCCCTTGTGTCTTTGTTTTTAAGATTGATTGATTTATTAGGGAGAGAGCATGGGTGGGAGGGGCAGAGGGAGAGAGAGAATGTCAAGCAGACTCTGCACTGAGCATGAAGCCAGACGTGGGGTTCAATATCACGGCCCTGAGATGATGACTTGAGCCAAAATGGATGCTTAACCGACTGAGCCACCCAAGCGCCCCTGATATCTTCCCTTGTAAAGTGGGAGTAAAAAAGCTACCACACAGGGTTTGCAATGAGATGGTTTATGTCTAGTGAGTAGAACAATGCCTAGCATACTGAAATGAAATAGTGTCTATGTTGAGCTTCCTTTAGGATGAAGACAGAGCTTCATCACCACAATATAACCTGAGACCATCTGGTCTTATGGTCTCATGTCTGATTTTCTGTCCAGGAAAGAGCCAGGCTTTATAAATGCCCCCCCGACCCCGCCCTTCCAGATCAGTTTTGTTCAATGGGCTTTTGCATTTCCTCTCAGTCGATCCGCAGAATTAGTCTGCGACACTACTGGGTTTCCTCCTCTCCCCTCTCAGTCCCCACAAGGCCGCTAATGAAAGGCACCTCGCTTTCCTTGGCTGTGTTCAAAGGAAATGGTGGGAGACTCCTCTGGCTTTGAAAACCTTGCCGTAGTCAGTCTGTGCTCTTTCTCTATTCCCTGTGACTGCTCCTTAGTACCAGCTCGCTGAGACAGCTTATTAGCAAATATTCGTCTCCACATTACCTTTTATGGAGCACCTGCTCTGGTCCAGGGGCTGTGCTGACAGTGTACGGGTTCTGTTTGTGCCATGTTCAGACCTTCGCATTTGAAGGCAGATCCTTTTGACTCTGAAGCTTGTCCTTGTCATCTACTTTGGAGGTCCTGGGACCTAGCAGCAGCAGAATATCTTCTAACACTGGTCACTGGAATGGGGCTAGCAAAGCCAGGCAGAAGCCCAGATACAGATACAGGACTTTTGTCAGAGAGTCTCGCTGGACCATTATTTCAGCTGCCCAGAAATTCTAGCCACTGTTCTGCAGATCTTCGGTCCTGGGCACCCGGGCTCCCCTGGGTGGGTATGAGCCCCAAGCAGGGAAGGTGACCCTCTTCGATCCCTTCCAGCTCTGGCAGAGGCACGGGACATCCGAGTGCACCTGACTCCACTTTCCCGCCACCTGGAGCTCCTGGAGAGCCTGGAGTTTCCCGAGGTGAAGCCACGGCTACAGCCCCTGCTCCACGTGGTCTGTCTGATCTGGGCCACCTGTGAGTCCTACCGCTCCCCAGGGCGGCTCACAGTGCTACTGCAGGAGATCTGCAACCTCCTTATCCAGCAGGTCAGCCCCAGGGAGGGGGGGCACCGAGTCCCAGGGAAGAGTAAAGGGGACACTCTGTTCAGGGCAGGGAAATACTTATGGTCCAAAAGATTATTTTACGGACACCGCCGATAAGTCACAGAGGTGATCTCGGTAGTGCTGGTATCTATAGGTAGACCAGTCTTCCTGCCCCCACTGCCCACGACTTGGAGTCAAGCAAAGAGTGGGCATGGTGAGTTTCATCCTCAGTGCTCTGTGCTCATGGTAAGCAGCAAAACCCAACAGTTAAGAACACTGCCCCTAGAGCCAGGTGTCCTTGTGCCAAATTCTACCTCACCACCTGTCTGCTGTGTGTGCCTGGGCAAGTGACTTACCTGCTCTGTGCATCTCATGTTCCCCACTGTGCAATGGCCAAAAGAAGAGGACCTGTCTGCATCCAGTGAGTCCATGCCCTCCATGTGCTATGAACTCAGCTACAAAGACCTCACACTCCACACTCCTCCTCCTTCTTAGAGACTCCGCTGCAACACCAACCAGCACAGCACAAACCTCAGGCCGTCTGCCTATAAACAGAACTTGGGACCATAATGAGGCTTGAGTGATCTGCCTCCCAAATCAGCTTCTTTTACCTCTAAGGAGCTGTGACCACGAGAACACAGGGAACATATGTAAAGATTGATTGGTAACATCTAACATCTGCAGAGCCCATTGCAGCCTGCCAGGTGCTGTGACATTCGAGACCTCAGTGGTTCTCAGATGAATCCCATGAGATGGGTAGGGAGAGCCTTACTAATTTATTATCAACATTTAAAGACGTGAGCTCAGGCTCTAGGAGGTTAACTGAGTCACCAAAGATCACCCAATCCAGGACCGGAAGCCGGTTGTTTGACTGCTAGACCAGCATCCTTCCATTGTTACCTGTTCATCATCCCAGGACTCTTGTGGTTGGAAGGATACGAAAACCCAACCCAAATCAGCATCGACAAAAAGATAATTTATCGGTTCATGTACCTCAAAAGCCTGAGGCCAGGCTGGCTTCAGTCCCGGCCAACAGGAAGGCTCAGATGATGTCATCAGGACGTGGTCATTTCTGCCCCCCCCCCCCGCCCCACCCGGTGGTGGTGAAGGCGGCTGTCCTGTTTTAGCTTCCTAGCTTTATAAGTTCAAGGCTCTTGGAAACAAGTTCTCAAGGAATTCTTGCTTCTGAATTACTTGGCTATAGAAAGCCAATTAGTCACAAGAGAACACCTGGGGAAGAACATGTCCCCCGGCCCCAGCTGGCCCAACCGAAGTTCACGGTGTTTCCTCTGCTCAGGCACCTGCCCGCCTCTGAGCCAGTCCTGGACAGTCTGGCTCGAGCCCAGGTCCCAGTCCACCTGCTGAACTGAGGACAGGGCCAGAGGATCTCCTAGAGGATGCTTCTGGAAAGTACCGCTGTGCCAATTACTTCTCTCAGAGTTGGGGGAGTGGGCAAAAATTGTAGGGTGCCCCGTGCCCGTGTATGCTCAGTGCCCCCTGATCTGTTTGCATTCTAGGCCTCCAATTATCTCCACCCGGAGGGCCTCCTGAGAAGTGAGGTGGAGGAAAGTCAGAGGAAGCTGCACGTGGCCGTAGACACACTGAGCTTCTTCAAGCAGGGCTTTCAGGACAGAAGGGAGCATCTCCGTACTTACTTCAAAGAGAACCAGGAGGTCCGGCAGTGGGATTTCCAGTCTTCTTTGGTCTTCGAGCGATTGGATGGCTTCCTGGGGCGGCTGCTCATGGTGCAGGTGGGTGTCCTCATTCACAAGGCTCCCGGCTGGACTCGGGAGGAAGCAAGAGCAGGAGGAGGTGGGCAGACGAGTGGAGGAGATCCAAAGAAGGACAGACACAGAATCGAATCAGGGAATGTCAGTTTAGGGAAGAGGGTATTAAACGTCACTATAAACGCGAAATGGGTGTGTTAACCAGGAACAGGAGAGAGGGCCCCTTCTTTCCTCTTCCTTCCCTTCCCACCTGTCCCCCTTCCCTTTCACTTATGTCTCCCTTCCTTCCTCCCTCCCTTCTGTTCTTCCTATTTTGTTTTCCTTACCTTTCTGTTCACCCTGCCTTTCTGTGATCTTCCTTCCCCTGTGGCTGCCTCCTCCCCCTGTGTTAGCATTTCCTCCCCTCTTCCAAGTTTCCTCTCCCTAACGTTCACTCTGACTCATCCCCTTGCCCTCTGGCTCCCCCATCGCTTCCCTGCTGGCTCAGCAGAGGACACAGGGCTGTTGATCTTCTGGTAGCGTGTTTCCTGTGGCCCTGTAGTTAACATTCTGTGCATCTCTGTGATCAACGCCTGTTTGAAATGGCATTAATCTGCTTCTCTCCAGCGAGAATTAGCATGAACCTCACCTTCTTCATCTTGCCCTTCTAATATGTGGCCACCGAGACGTGGGTGGCGGGAATTAACAAATATAAGAAACCAGGCTAACAAGATGACATCAGTACCTTTACCCTTCTGCGTGCCCGTGGCCCGGGTTATGTTGTAAAAAGCCTGGTTTTTCATCTCCCTCGTTCCCTTGGATTTCTTCCCCTCTGATTTGTATTGCTTTTCTCCTTGCTCTTTGGCACAAGAAAGTTTTATTGTGCAGATGGCCTCTTCCCTCTGGGCACCTGCTGAAACAAAAGTTGGGGGCTGGGCGAGGAGGGGGTTGGGGGTGCTATAAATTGCTGAGCAGAGTGGGCAGGTCTGAGCCAGCAAGGGATTGTGTTCTCAGGTTACCAACGTCCTCCCCCTTCTCCCCTTCCTCCTCCTCCCAACCTGGATACAGCTGATCTCTGATAGAGCCAACCCTGGGGGAGGGAAAGGAAGCGCAGGAAAATCAAGAACCAACGTGTTTTAGGATCCTACCTCCTGCTCTGGGGGGCAGCCGACACCCAGCCCGGGCTGGGTACCAGTGCCCTCACTAAGTATGACTCGTAAGTTCACGTGCCCGTGATCACACGGGGCAGGGAGGTTTGGCTGGCATTTATTGCCTTTCCAGCAAAGTTGTGAATCTCTAGAGAGCTCCGAAGGGCCTGGTCCCTCTTGCCCTGCTTCCCTCCCTCCATTGAGAGGGTTTCAAACTGATTTTGTGCCTTTCATTTGCCCTCATACTCCCCATTCTGCCTCTTTGTACCCAATTTCTACTGCCTGATCCCTACCTCTTTTTTTAAACAAATCATTTGGGTCAAATTATAACCCACCCCCCCCTTCCGTGAAAGGGCCTTATTTCTTTGACTTTATGACTTCCTAAGGAAATACCAAAAATATATAAAATCGTCACAATTGCAACAGTCAAAATTCAAAGGGGAAAGAGGGGCTCAGCTGCCTCTTGATTTCCCTCCGTCACCCTGCCTTCCTGTTTGGGGCTCTAGTGCACACACATGCATGTGCGCACGGGGCTCGTTTTTTGTGCCCTCGTTGCAGGGAGGTGGCGGACCCTCTTTCTCCTTCCCCCTCCTCCCCTCTTCCCTCCTGTTTCTGCCTGCAGCCTCTTCCCTACCCACAATGTCCAAAGCAGCTTGGAGAGAACCCTCCTTTCTTTCATGATCAAATTGCTGTAAAGCTGTGATTCACTTGGAGACAAAATGATTTCCTGCTGAGGCTTTACGCGAGGTGATTAGCAGGGGGAGAGGTAATCAGCTGACCTAATGTGCACCGAGTTCCTCGGCTCCTTCCACCATGTGCAGCCGCTCTGCTGCCTCCTTCTCCCTGAGCCTAATTGGGGCGGCTTCCCTTTCAGCCAGGCCCGAGAGCATGCGGCCACGTAGGAGACCATTAGCTACATAAGGTCGTCCTCTGTGGGAAGGTAAAGAAAACAGTCTTTCACCCAATGACCTTTCAAGATTTTCATCCGTGAATGCCTGCTTTGTGCTCTCCCTTAATGAATTCTGGAGACATTTCTTTTAAGACGGGTGGCGTGACCTGTCCTTCGAGACCAGGCTTGTGTTTGTGGGGTTTGCTCATCGTTCCCACTTTCAAGTCCACGCCTCACGGGCCACGGCACAAGTGGAGCCTTGCCCCCCATCGCCACTGTTAAAGGTTGCTCCATCGTTGCAGAGAAGAGGACCCAAGCAGCCAGTCGGCCGCCTGGGACCCCACGCTCTTTGGGGGATCTGGCTGGAAGCTGTCTATCAGCCCTTGGACCTCTCTTACCCACCACTCTGAGCTAGTGACATCAGCGTGATGGTAACACATGACCGTGGCCACCACATATGGAAGTCACACAAATGCACTCGCCGTGTCATGCAGAAGCCCCACTGGCGTGTCAGGGGGTAGCGAACCATGTGGTGTGTGCACGGGCAGGTGAGGTGCACTTAGGGAAGTTGGGTGTCTTGCTTGAAGCTGCGTAGCTGGGAAACGGCAGACCAGGGTTGGGGCGGACCCAGGGCCTTTGGGCCCTTGGTCCTAGGATATTTTAAAGCATCAGTTAAGCCTCATATTGGCTTGAGTTACCTTTTATCTGTTTTGCAAGGACGTCTAAATAAACAATGGAAAGAACCGGCGTTCAGATATGTTAAGAATCAAAGTCAGAGCCACCATCCTTACTATGCGGCTGTTTCCACATGTTGGGAGACAACTTTCCGCCCGATTCAGGAACCTTCTCTACAACGCCTCTGATTTTAGACTTCTTCTAAAAGCCATGCCGTGATGGAGAGCTCACTACCTCTCTTAGCGCTCCGTTCTATAGTTGGCATTTCTAGGCAGGAGATGGTTCTGTTTTATTAAGTGGAACCACGTGAAATGCCATTTGGGGTAGGTCAACAAGGTCAAGTGCAGGATATGTTACAAGTGCCACCTGCCGGTTGAGGCCAAATCCACTTTTTTGTCTTCTTCCCTCATTTGCCTTATTTCAGCCCTCTGAGTAGGACCACACTAGGGTCCGCCCTGCACTTGACCCGAGGCCCTTCAGACACTTAATGGCAGTCTCACGATGCTACTTAATGTGCTTCTCTTGTCTAATTTTTCTTATTTGCTCCAATTGCTCTGGAGTCCCTGGTTCCTTGGTTCTCTGCTGACCTGTCACCGTCTCCCGGGGGTGTTGTAGCTAAGTGCGAGTTTACAGATCTTACAGTTTTTCTTTTTTTCTTTTTTAAAGATTTTATTTATTTATTTGACAGAGATCACAAGTAGGCAGAGAGGCAGGCAGAGAGAGAGGGGGAAGCAGGCTCCCCGCTGAGTAGGGAGCCCGATGCAGGGCTTGATCCCAGGACCCTGGGACCATGACCTGAGCCGAAGGCAGAGGCTTTAACCCACTGAGCCACCCAGGTGCCCCCAGATCTTACAGTTTTTCATTCAACAAATGTTTCTTCAGCGTCTAGGACTCCCAGGGGCTGAAGATACTGTGGTATTTCTGGGACCCAAGACCATGCTTCAAGTAGGCTTGAGGCTAAAATAGTGCAACGAAATACCATCTAGTTTTCTGATGTGATCAAACCTGTCGGGATGCATCTGCCTTTTAACATGGTTGGAGAGTATTCTCTTAAAAATTGAAATTGAAATTCCACAGAATTAGGAAAGATAAGTACCCAGGTGACATTCCATAGCACAAATACCTTTCTCCTATCACATTGATTACAACTAAGCACTTTTTGAATGATTTGATTTACTACTTAAGTCAATTTCATTTAAATCAAATTCATTTCTGTTTTCCTCCCTATATGTAAAGTTGAACCGTGTTTTTATTTTTATTTTTTATTTTTGTTAAAGAGTTTATTTATTTGACAGAGAGAGACACACGAGAGAGGGAACACAGGCAGGGGGAGTGGGAGAGGGAGAAGCAGGCTTCCCGCTGAGCAGGGAGGGTGAATCGGGGCTCGATCCCAGGACCCTGGGATCGTGACCTGAGCCAGAGGCAGAAGCTTAACAACTGAGCCACCCAGGCGTCCCAGAACCATGTTTTTACATAAAGTCTGCCCCATTTCCCACCATCAGAGGCAAGAAAGAGCCCCTAGTCCAGGCGTAGGTCTTCCTTTCCCATGGCTGGTTCTCTCCGCTTCTCTCCTCCCTGACTCAAGCTGCTTGCTGACGAACATGCCTGAGCATAGCCAAGGACAAGGGTTGTTCAATGGGCTGCTCCAGGCTTCAGGGTGCCCTCCTGGCAATGCGGGGCAATCTTAGCACTTCCCGCTGCCCCTGTCTCTCTTGCTGGTCTTCGTGTCCCAGCAAGAGAAAGGAGTCTGGACAGGCTTTCACTGGGCTGACTGGTCAACCCACAGCAGTGGCCATTGGCAGCAGGGAGTTCCCGGAGTGGCACCAGGACCCGCTGGGTTTTCTGCCCTGTGACACAGTGTTCCATGTACTTGCCCTTCAATCTCCTTCAGGGTGGAAGACCCCAAAACCACCCAAAGGCCTCATTGTCTTCCTCTCTCCTGTCAAAGACTCCTGCGCCTACACTGGAAGCTGTAAGGGGAGAGTCTTGTTTTGCAGGTTCTGTGATTTCAGACCAGTATTCGTGAGAGATAAATACAATCTGTCATGTTCTGGAGGCTCCCGTTGGACGAAGCAGCTTCTAGGGGCTTGGGAGGGGTTCCTGCCCGAGGCTCTAAGCTGGCCACCTGTGCCTTAATTCTGAGCACGGCCGGGACGTGGCCATATCAACGACCACAGTGACAGTAATACACACCATGTATTAAGTGCGTACGTACCAGGCACTGGCCTAAATCCTAAGCCAGCACTGACTTATTTCATTCCCACTATTGTTACCCTGTTACAGATGAAGAAGCCCGACACAAAGATGTCACATGATTGTCCCCCGCCACCCAGCTGGCCACACGGGGTGCCATGGCTGCAGACACTTGCAAGAACGCCCAGCACTTGACTTTTCTTGGCAGGAGTGGGTGCTGGGAGTGGTGGTGTCTCCCTCTTGGCTTGTTCTCGGGACGTTTGGAGGATCCGCTTTCCGTCAATACCCCCTAAGATCGCTGTCCTTCTAGAACCAGATGACATGCTTCCTTTGAAATGGATTTTTTTTTAATCAGAAGGAAAGCTACCAATCATGCAAATAATGTTGTTAAGTTTTATTATTTATTCGAGAACACAGAAAGAGTCTGAAGCATAAATTTGATTCTTTTTTTTTTTTTTTTTGGTTTGTGTGAATTTTATTTATATGTACTTTCTCTTTGCCTTGTTGGTGAGTTTCACCAAGAGTTGTTTGTACCAACCCAATCTAATAATAAGGTCCCGATACTAATCACCTTCATATTTTCCTAAGCAACCACCACCCTGGTGCTTTCTAGCCCTTCCCAGCACTACTGTGAGTATTATCTGCTGCTGCTACTATTGTTAGTATTTTATTTTATTTTTCACCATTTTATTTATTTATTTGAGAGAGAAGCACAGTACAAGCTGGGGGGAGGGGTAAAGGGAGAGGGAGAAGCAGACTCCCCGATGAGCAGGGAGCCCGATGTGGAGCTGGATGCCAGGACCCCAAGATCATGACCTGAGCCAAAGGCAGATGCTTAACCACCTGAGCCACCCAGGCACCCGTGTTGTTACCATTTTAACTATTTTGTGAATTGTCCCTGCAGGATCTCCTGAAGACAACCCTGGATTTCCACCAACTGGGAAAGCTTGAATTTAGTGGCATCAGAGGGAATGCCCTGAGTCGACAGGTCCAGCAAATGTATGATGGATTTCAAGAGATGTACAGGGTCTTCTCAGAATCCTCCTATGACTGCTTGGACCCCCAGAGCATGGTGAGGCTTGGAAAAGCTAACTTGCAAGCTTTCTTCTCTTTCTCAGATGCCTCCAGGCAGGAAGGTCTGGGTATTTACAAGCATTTTCCCTGGGTATTTCCTTTGGCCCTGGCTCCAGAGGGAGTCCTCTAGAGGAAGAGAGGGCCAACGTTGCAGTGGGCAGGATCAAGGACACAGGAGCCCACCTGTCACCTATAGCCCAGGGACATCTGAGACTTGTGGGTCCAAGCCTGCAGCAGGAAAAAAAGCAGCAGAAGGGTCAGTACAGAAACAGGGAATGGAATGCTGGGAAGGGAGTGGTGAGTTACAGGAAAAGGAATTGCAAGAGTACAGGAGGAGAAGAGGAGAAAGAAATTTAGCAGAAATCTGCTGTGAGTACCTTCTGACAGTGGGGGATTAGTTGGCTAAACCCAGAAAATATCCGTTTCTAAAAATTCCACGAATCTGAAGTACAGGGGAAAAAAAAGTGGGGGGACAGGTAACAAAATAGAATATATACCATGTGTTTCCTACCAAATGATAAAATAAATGCACCAAATCCTACACGCACAGGGAAACACACTACAGTGTTAGTGTGGTTGGGTTTGAGATGGAGAAATCTGCTATGCTTTTCTATTTCTCTTTGTCTTTTTGTAAGAATACGGATCAGTGTTGTGAAGCCATAATCATAGGTAATGATTGCGCAGATCAGAGCTTTGAGTTAACCAAGTTTCTCGGGAAATTGGTACCTTCTAAGAAAGAGAACACACTTTGGGGCTGCCCAATAAAATACAATAATTGAGACATGCTCACTCTCAAAATATATGTATATATTCACTGTTGATCTGAAATTTAAATTGAACTGGGTGTCTTATAACTTTATTTGCTAAATTTGGCAACGGGAGGAACAATGGCTAGCTGCCGTCCTAACCAATTAAAGTGTACTTAGAAGAAATCGTGTGTATTCGTTTAATTAGCTTGCTTTTCTTCTAATGGCCAGATTAGCTTGTTTACACTAAAAAAAAAAATTGGATTTTGAGTTGGAGGCAGAAGGAGCGTAGGCGGTAATGATAGGCTAACCTCATTGCTGGGGCTGTGCTGCCGGGGTGGACTTTGGGGTGGCATGAGCTGGCCTTGGGGCTTCAGGAGGTAGGAGAGGAGCCCCAAGAGATAGTGACACAGTGCCAACCTCCCATCTGACTCACTTTACCCTTTTGCCTAGGGTCTAGGAAAACAAAACTGCAATAATAGGGTCATTGTCTACATGGGCAAAAAGTAAGCAATGCCAAGAGTTACAACAAATCCTTGGCATAGCCAACTCAAGGACAGAGGTTGTAGTAAAGAGCGTAGTGGGAGTGGCCTTGAGGAGATCATGTTTGTCTTCTGTCCATGTGACATCTCTTCAGGAATTCGAGAATGACGTGTGTGAATTTAACCAGAGAGTAGAAGATCTTGACCGAAGACTGGGAACCATCTTCAGTCAAGCCTTCGATGATGCCCCCGGTTTGGAGCACGCTTTTAAGGTTTGTGCAGTAGAGGACTCCTGAGTGGCTCAGTGGGTTAAAGCCTCTGCCTTCCGCTCAGGTCATGATCCCAGGGTCCTGGTATCAAGCCCCGCATCGGGCTCTCTGCTCAGTGGGGAGCCTGCTTCCTCCTCTCTCTCTGCCTGCTTCTACTGCCTACTTGTGATCTCTGTCTGTCAAATAAGAAAAATAAAATCTTAAAAAAAAAAAAAAAGGTTTGTGCAGTAGGACGGTCGTGGTCAGATAGGTAGGGGGCGCTGCTGTACTCCACTCTCTGCCCCACCCACCACCCCCCAACCCTAGCAGAGGAGGGAAAGGATCCTCTTCCCACTGTTGGGCTTCTCGGGTGCCTGGGTGGTTCAGTGGGTTAAGCCTCTGCCTTCTGCTCAGGTCATGGTCCCAGAGGCCTGGGATAGAGTCCCGCATTGGGCTTTCTGCTCAGCGGGGAGCCTGCTTCCTCCTCTCTCTCTGCCTGCTCTCTGCCTACTTGTGACCTTTCTGTCAAATAAATAAATAAAATCTTAAAAAAAAAAATTGGGCTTCTCAGGCTGATTATGAATGCTTTTCTCGAAACACAGCGACATAAAAGTACATTTCAAAAGAGTTATTCTGGAGGTGCCTGGCTGGCTTAGAAGAGTATGCAGCTCTCCCCCCACACACTTTAATATTATTTAATTAGAAGTTAGTTAACATCGTGTATTGTTTGTTTTAGGGGTAGAGTTGAGTGATTCTTCAGTTGTATATGACACCCAGTGCCCATTATAAGTGTCCTCCTTCATGCCCGTCACCCAGTAACCCCATCTCTCACCCCGCTCCCCTCCACCAGCCCTTAGTTTGTTTCCTGTAGTTAAGAGGCTTCTACGACTTGTCTCTCTGTTTTCATCTTACTTTAGTCTTCCTTCCCTTCACCTATGTTCATTTGTTTTGTTTCTTAAATTCTGCATATGACTGAAATCATACTGTATTTGTCTTTCTCTGACTGATTTATTTTACTTAGCATAATACCCTCTAGTTCTATCCACTTTGTTGCAAGTGGTAAGATTTCATTTTTTGATGACTGAGTAATATTCCAGTGTGTGTGTGTGTGTGCACGTGTGTGTGTTTGCACACATGTATGCTCACATATCTTCTTATCCCTTCATTTTCCCATGGACATCAGGGCTCTTTCCATAGTTTGACTCTTGTGGACATTGCTGCTATAAACATTCGGGTGCACGTGCCCCTTCAGGTCACTACATTTGTATCTTTGGGGTAAATACCCAGTTGCTGGGTTATAGGGTAGCTCTATTTTCAACTTTTCGAGGAAACTCCATACTGTTTTCCAGAGTGGCTACACCAGCTTGCCTTCCTACCAGCTGTGTAAGAGGGTTCCCCTTTCTCCACATCCTCGCCAACATCTGTGGCGTGAGGTGGGATCTCATTGTAGTTTTGATTTCTATTTCCCTGATGCCGAGTGATGGTGAGCACTTGTTCATGTGTCTGTTGGCCATTTGTATGTCTTCTTTGGAGAAATGTCTGTTCGTGTCTTCTGCCCATTTCTTGACTGGATTTTTTTGCTTTTTGGGTGTTGTGTTTGATGAGTTCTTTAGATTTTGAATACCAGCCCTTTGTCTGATAAGATATTTGCAAATATCTTCTCCTGCTCTGTAGGTTGCTTTTTAGTTTTGTTGATTGTTTCCTTTGTTGTGCAGAAGCTTTTTATCTTGATGAAGTCCCAATAGTTCATTTTTGCTTTTGTTTTCCTTGCCTTTGGAGACATGTCTAGCAAGAAGTTGCTGCATCTGAGGTCAAGGAGGTTGCTAGGTTCTCCTCTAGGATTTTAATGAATTCCTGTCTCACATTTAGGTCTTTCATCCATTTTGAGTTTATTTTCATGTATGGTGTAAGTGGTCCAATTTCATTCCTCTGTGGCTACCCAATTTTCCCAATACCATTTGTTGAAGAGAGACTTTTTTCATCGGGTATTCTTTCCTGCTTTGCTGAAGATTAGTTGACCATACAATTGAGGGTCCATTTCTGGATTCTCTATTCTGTCCCTTCTCTACTCTGTCCCTTAGATCTGTCTGTTTTTGTGCCAATACGATACTGTCTTAATGACTACAGTTTTGTAATAGAGCTTGAAGCCTGGAATTGTGATGCCACCAGCTTTGGTTTTCTTTTTCAACATTACTTTGGCTCTTCAGGGTCTTTTCTGGTTTCATGGAAATTTTAGAATTGTTTGTTCCAGCTCTGTGAAAAGTGCTAGTGTTATTTCGATAAATATTTGATATTTTGATAGGAATTGCTTTGAGTGCATAGATTGGTTTGGGTAGTATGGACATTTTAACAATGTTTGTTCTTCCAGTTCATGAGCATGGAATGCTTTTCCATCTCTTTGTATCTTCCTCAATTTCTTTCGTAAGTGTTCTGTAGTTTTCAGAGTACAGATCTTTTACTTCTTTGGTTAGGTTTATTCCTTGCTGTCTTATGCTTTTGGGTGCAATTGTAAGGGGGATCGATTCCTTGATTTCCCTCTCTGATGCTTCGTTGTTGGTGTATAGAAATGCTGCAGACTTCTGTGCATTGATTTTATATCCTACAACTTTGCTGAATTCCTCTTTCAGTTCTAGAATTTTTTTTTTGGTGGAGTCTTTCATGTTTTCTACATAGAGTAGCATATTGTCTCCAAAGAATGAAAATTCGACTAGTTCTTTGCCTATCAGGATTTTATTTTTTATTTTATATTTTTTTAATTTCTTTTTGTTGTCTGGCTGATGGCTGGGGCTAGGACCTCTAGTACTATGTTAAATAGCAGTGGTGAGAGTGGACACTTCTGTCATGTTCCTGATCTTAGTGGGAAAGCTCTCAGTTTTTCCCCATTGAAAAAGATATTCACTGTGGGTCTTTTTAATATGGCCTTTATGATGTTGAGGTATGTTCCCTCCATCCCTACTTTGTTGAGGGTTTTGATCAAGAAAGGAGGCTCTGTTTTGTCAAATGCTTTTTCTGCATCTATTGAGAGGATCATATGGTTCTTGTCCTTTCCTTTATTAATATATTGTGTCACATTTATTGACTTCTGGATGTTGAACCACCCTTGCTGCCCAGGAATAAATCCCACTTTGTCACGGTGAATAATCCTTTTAGTGTACTGATGGGTCTGATTAACTAATATCTTGTTGAGAATTTTGGCATCCCTGTTCATCAGGGATATTGGTCCGTAATTCTCCTTTTCAGTGAGGTATTTGTTTGGTTTTAGAGCCAAGGTAATGCTGACCTCATAGAATGAGTTTGGAAGTTTTCCTTCCATTTAATTTTTTGGAACAGTTTCAGAAGAATAAGTATTAAATCTTCTTTAAATGTTTGATAGAATTCCCCTAGAAAGCCATCTGGCCCTGGACTCCTGTTTATTGGGAGATTTTCGATGACTGATTCAATTTCTTTGCTGGTTACGGGTCTGTTTAGATTTTTCTGTTTCTTCCTGTTTCAGTTTTGGTATTTTATATGTTTCTAGGAATTTATCCATTTCTTCCAGATTGCCTAATTTGTTGGCATATAATTGCTCATAATATTCTCTTCTAATTGTTTATATTTTTGCAGTGTTGGTGTGATCTCTCCTCTTTCATTCAGGATTTTATTTATTTGGGTCCTTGAGAAAGGACCCAGATAAATAAGTCTGGCTAGGGGTTTTTCAATTTTCTTAATTCTTTCAAAAAACCTGTTCTTAATTCTGTTTGTCTACTCTACGGTTCTTTTGATTTCTATATCATTGATTTCTGCTCTAATCTTCATTCTTTCCCTTCTCCTGCTGGGTTTAAGCTTTATTTGCTGTTCTTTTTCCAGCTCCTTTAGGTGTAAGATTAGGTTGTATATTTGAGACTTTCTTGCTTCTTGGGGAAGGCCTCTATTGCAGAATACTTCCTTCTTAGGACAACCTTTGCTGGATCTCAGATATTTTGGACTGTCGTGTTTTCATTTTCATTTGCTCCCATGTATTTTTTAAATTCTTCTTGAATTTCTTGGTTGGCCCATTCATTCTTTAGTAGGATGCTCTTTAACCTCCATGTTTTTGTGGTCCCTTCCAAATTTTTTCTTGGGGTTGACTTCAAGTTTCATAGTGCTGTGGTCTGAAGATATGCATGGTATGATCTCAATCATTTTGTATCATTGAGTCTTGATTTGTGACCCAGTGTGTGATCTATTCTGGAGAATGTTACATGTGCGCTCAAAAAGAATGTGTGGTCTGCTGCTTTAGGATGAAACGCTCTGAATTTATCTGTGAAGTCTATATGGTCCAATGTGTCATTCAAAGTCCTTGGTTCCATGTTGATCTTCTGTATAGATGATCTATCCATTGCTGTGAGGAGGGTGTTAAATGCCCAACTGTTATTGTATTATCATCTATGAGTTGCTTTAAGTTTGTTACTCATTGACTTTATATTTGGCTTCTCCCAAGTTAGGGGCACAGATATTTACAATTGTTAGATATTCTTATTGGATAGACCCCTTCATTATGACATCATGTCCTTTTTCATCTCTTATTACAGTCTTTGGTTTAAAATCTAGTTTGTCTGATATAAGTGGAGTTTACTCCGGCTTTCTTTTCTTTCTTTTTATCTCCAGCATGATAAATGATTCTCCATCCCCTTACTTTCAATCTAGAGGAGTCTTTGAATCTAAAAGAAGCATCTTGTAAGCAACATATCAATGGGTCTTAATTTTTTATCCATTCTGATACCCTGTATCTTTTGATTAGAGAATTTAGGCCACTTACACTCAGAGTAATTATTGAAAGATATGAATTTTGTGCCATTTTATTACCTATAAAGTTGCTATTCCTGTAGATTGTCTCTGTTCCTTTCTAGTCTTTGTTACTTTTGGTTTCTCTTTCCCACAGAAGAGGATGTGACTCTTGATTTTGGAGTCGTGGGTTTGGGCCCCATGTTGGGTGTAGAGATTACTCAAATAAAAAATTTTTAAGGGTTTATTCTGGAACACTCTCGTTGGGCCATATCAGTAGGGTGGCCATTAAAAGTGGAGAAGTCTACTGTGGTCGCCATCCTGAATCCATGGCTGTTGCACCATGCTATTTAATAACCAGTGCTCCCCGTTGATTCAAGCTGGAGCAAACCCCACAAGTAACTGGTTATAGGAGTCAGCTACTAGGAACTAGAATGAGAAGACTGTACCCTTGCCCTCCATTGCAGGGCAGAAGCAAGATGGAAGAATAGGGAGGCAGCTTTGGATGAAGAATATGCAAATGGTGGCATACTGAGAATTCTGACTGAGACATGTTGGGTGACATGACACTTTTGTAGCGCATGATCAACCTTCTATAAACTACAAAGGAACTCACTCTGTAACAGCTTAAGGATTAGAACCTGGACTGGTCAGTGGCAGTTACCAGGAGACAGATTTTGGTTCAGTGGAGGAGAGAGATTTCTGAAATCTATTAAAAGGTGGAATGGACTGCCTTGAGAAGTGGATAAGTTTCCAGTCACTGGAAATGTCCTCAGGTAGCTTTAATGACTGTGAGACAATCATAGAAGAGGCTCAAACCTCAGAAGTTTGAGTCTGTGCTATCCTAGGATACCAGGTAACCAGGCATGCCAGGCTTCATTAGCCACTGAGTACAGATACACACAACCTTTTATAAATAGTGCGGCTCCCTAACTCGTATGGGAACACTAGTAGGATTACTTTCCAAGCATTTGAACGCATTCCAGAAATTACTTCCGGAATTCATTCTCTCGGAAACTTTTTCTTGCTTCCACCCTCAGATTTTAGCTTTCCACATTCCCCCAATACCCAGCCCACTTAGCTTCTTCATCTCATCTCCA
The DNA here is from genome assembly GCA_003697995.1 of Taxidea taxus jeffersonii. Classification (NCBI taxonomy): domain Eukaryota; kingdom Metazoa; phylum Chordata; class Mammalia; order Carnivora; family Mustelidae; genus Taxidea; species Taxidea taxus. The sequence continues at coordinate 513,839 of ML106226.1, read as the reverse complement.
TCTTCACCCTCCACCTCTATTTTACTTCTTCTTCATTTTTTTTTTTTTAATTGGAGAACTTCACCTTTCTGACATCTTTAGTTTTCTCTTTGTTTGGTCCTTTACTCAGAGTCTCTCGACACATCAGAGTTCAGCATTTAATTTAGCGGACAGGACCCCTTCCCCATTAGAAGCAAAGGAGAGGGAGGCCTCGGTTGGCTCAGTCAGTTAAGCGTCTGACTTTGGCTCAGGTCATGATCTCAAGGTCCTGGGATCGAGCCCCATGTTGGGCTCCCTGCTTCTCCCTCTCTCTCTACCCCTCCCCCCACTTGGGCACTCTCTTTCTCTCTCTCTGTCAAATAAATAAAATCTTAAAAAAAAAAACAAAAACAAAGAGAGAGGGCCACACTATCACTATCCACCCATTCATAATTATTGATACAGTCACAATAACAATTTTTGATCCTCTTCTGTTGGTGGCTATATGAAGGAAAAGCCAAGACACAGGATGTATGTAGCCTTAGAATGGTTGACTCTGTGACTACTTCTTTTTCTCTCTCTGCCTCTTCTGCAGCTGCTGGACATTGCAGGGAAACTCCTGGAAAGACCGCTGATAGCACAGGATGCTTCTGAAAAATACTTGCTGCTCATCCAAATGTTCATCAAAGACCTGGATACAGTGAGGGCCATCTACAGTCAGCGCGTTCAGGAGGAGGCAGAACATGGTAGGTCTGTCAGCTGCAGATTTGGATGGGGACACTTGTGTTACCAGGAAGGGTGCAACTCACTTCACTTCTATCTGTGAAATGGCCACAAGGGAATCCCTGATATTCTCCAAGAAAACAAAGCACAACCTTCTTGCTTGAAATTTCAGACCATCATCTCAGGTCATTGTAGAATTCACGGAACTGTGCATTTCCTTGTGTCCGGGGCCAAGACTGGCGGCCGACCCAGAGTAGTGAGGTCTTGCCTGCCTCCGGTGGAAACCTTAGCATGATGTAGGAGTTGATGCTCGGTTAGTGTTGCCAACACTGCTTCATCTCCAACATACCTCAGTTCCATGGTAGATTTTTATATGCCCGAGGAAGGTTTTCAATCCCTTCCAAGGCCATAACAGCCGTGCTTCTGGAGGGAGGAACTAGCAGGAGCCCGACAGAGAGTGGCACCATGCCGAGATGTGATTTCTTCATTTTTATGGCAGTTCTTAGAGGCCCTGTCTTAGGTGATTGAAAGTCAAACACAAGTCCAGTTCAGCTCTACAAACATTTATCGAGTCCTTGCTAGGTACAGGACACATTTGTGGGCACTTATACGAGAGGCAGGCCAGGATGAGGGATAAAGGAATTAATCCTGGAAGGTGGTTCTTCAGGGAACACATCGGGTATGAGCGATATTAACAAGAACACGGAGCAGAAGAGAAGTAGTGTTCAACTTGCCCCATGAAGAACCGTAATGACACAAGATGGCTTGTGGCTGGGAGATCCAAGGGAGCACGTGTGGCCTAGGTAGCCTTGAGCTGATCCCTGCGAGGCTGGGGAGCAGATGGCCAGGGAGAAGTGGCAAAGGCCTCTGAAGCAGAGGATGGAGGATAGGATGTGGAAGGTGACCAGTCAGAGCTGCCCATGGCCGAACAAGGTGTGTGAAGGGAGATTAGGTGAGCCATGGAATTTGGGGCCAGATTTAGGAATCTGGAACTCATTATTCAGGCACCAGGAAAATTTCCAAGGTTTTTAAGCAAGAGAGGAGCAGGACCACTCTGTGGATAAGCAGGTTTTCTAGCGAGGTCATTAAGAAATGCTTCCAGGTAGGAGATCATTCCCAGCAAATCTGTGGGGCCATGGTCATGCCTTCTTCCAGTAAGATGCAGAATCTGAAAGTTCACATGCCTTCCGAGGCCTTGTTAGTTTTCTACTGCTGCCCAGTGAATTATTGTGATGTCTGTGGCTTAAAGAAAACAATACCCATCTCTTGGCTCATAGTTCTGTAGGTCAGAACCCAGCTTGATGTGCCTTATTCTCCATCCAGAGGGCCCCAGGGCTGAAATCAAAGAGTCAGGTGGCCAATTTCTCATCAGGAGGCTTTGGGGGAAAAATCCATTTTCCAGTTCCTTTTGTTGGGAGAATCCAGTTCCTTGTGACTGTTGACCTGAGGTCTGCCATTCCTCATTGGCTGCCAGGTGGGGGGTACAGGGGGGGAGGGGGTCACTTAATGACTGAAAGCCAGCCAGTCCCTTCCTTACCGTGTGGCTGGGCTATATAGCGGCCTCCATCCTCAAGCCACTAGTGGCACACTGAGTCCTTCTCATGCTTCCAATCCCTGACTTCTCCTCCTGCCAGTAACCAGAGAAAATGCTCTTCTTTTAGAGGACTCATCTGATTAAGTCAGGCCCAACTGCAATCATTTCCCTTTTGCTCTCTAACATATCATCACAGGAGTGCTTTCTCATTGTAGCCAGTTTCCCAACACAGTGACGAGAAGAGGATTATGCAAGGGTGAGAGGGTGAGGGTGGAGAAGAGGATTATGCAAGGGTGAAGGTCGTTGGTGTCATTGTAGAGTTTTACCTACCGTGGAGGTCAGGCAGAAAGTGACTCTAATAGATCTGGGTTGGGGTCTACATCAAGGAGCAGTGGGGGCTGTGGCAAAATAAAGAAAGAGTCCACTATTCAGCTCAAGTTGCTAGTTAGAAGCAGTGGCTGGTTCTCACCCAACGTTCTGAGATTTAAAAAAAAAAATTAATCTTGTTCAATTGTGACAACTAATTATGAGCAAAGAAGCCCACAGCACGGACTAAAGTCAGACTATCCAGATTGCGCTAACTCTGGTCAAGCTGCTCACAATCCACGTGGCCTGTCTCCTAACCTTAGTGAATTCTCAGAGAAACCGTGGAAATGAAGCAAGGAGGATATTATTCCTATTTTATAGGTGAAAAAAAACTGAGGCCCCAAGAGATCACGTTCCCTGTTGAAGGCCAGGGTTTTCAGCCCTGAATGTACAATTGAATTCCTCTCCAGAGCACTTGAAAATACAGACAACCCGGCCCCACCTGATTTCTTAAATCAGAAAGGTGAAGGCTGGTCCGAGGCTCAGTAAGCCTAAAGAGCCCCACAGGTGTGGCTGATATGCAGGAAGCCGGGTAGAAAATCACTGGTGTGGAGCCAGAAAGCCAGCAAGCGGGGCAGCTGGGCTGGGCACCCCTGTCCTCTGACTGCATTTAATGTTCTCCCCAAGGTGACCCCTCCTTACCACTGAGCCTACAGGCGATCTCCCGGGAGCCCCCCCTCTCAGTGTGAGTGCAGTGTTACATTAGCACATGAAGGCAGGGTACCTGGGGGCAGGTGTTCCCAGGCAGGGCTGGGGGCCAGGGCCTCACTCATTCCGCCTGTGCCGTGTCCCCAGGGTTCTCCTCCGTGCACAAGAACATGCCCACTGTGGCAGGGGGTCTCCGCTGGGCGAGGGAGCTGAGACAGCGGATCCAGGATCCCTATGCCAACTTCAGACGCATCACCCATCCGTAAGTAACTGGTTCCTGGAAGGCGGGCTCGGTTTCGGGCTCAGCTCCTGCTCTGGAATTTTGAGTGTTGTGAGGAATGCAACTTACTCAGCTCAGGCATGAAAATCACCTTCATTTCTTTGCATCCTCAAGCAACAGGCCAGCATCTCCGTCCATCTGTGCTGTTACACAGAATACCACAGGCTGAGTGGTCTGCAAACAGGAGAAACGTTTCACAGGGTTCTGGAGGCTGGGAAGGTCCAAGGTCATGGTCTTCTCACTGTGTCCTCCTTTCCCTTCTGAGGGCTTCCCCAACTCATGGCCTCACCACCCCCAGAAAGCCCCGTCTCCTAATGCCATCCCATTGGGGGTTAGGATTGCAACATGAATTTTGGGTGAGGGGGCGCAAACATTTGGGATTGAGATTGATACCTTTGGACTGATGGGGGCCCCCTGGTGTCAGCTGAGGCTTAAAGGATGACCGGCTGCCTCTTCCTGCACTTCGAGATCAATCTCTAGAGGTAAATGAGTCAGGGTTTTTCCAGCTTTGTGGGGTTCTACCGACATGTGTCTGCCACAGCGTCTCCCCACCACTAAGGTGGCTGGAAAAGACGAAGCCCAGAGTTTCCTAAAGCGTGGTGTAAGGACTTTGCCTATTAGCATACCCAGGGCTCTGGTCCAATGCAGATTCCCAGGCCCGGCCTCCCATGCTGGAATCCGAATCTGGAAGGGAGGTGGGGCCCTTGAGTCCCTGTCCTGGGCAAGCTCCCCGCTGCGATTCCACGGCTGACCAGCTTTGGTGCGACCCATTGGCCTGCCGCTCAGCCCAGCCTGGGAGCCGAGCTAGATACAGAGAGACAGAACTGTTTGTGGGATCGTGTTCAGGATGCTTCCAGGAAGGGCGGTCTCTCTCTGACCTCTCCTTCCAGAGAACCGTGCCGAGGGCACTGGAAGGGCAAACAAAACTGAAACAGAGGATTTGGTGGCGAGACTGGCCTCACAGGGGTTCTGGCGCTAAGTAAGGCTTTAGAGACCCTCTGGTGCAGGGGGTGAGGCTGAACGCTTTCAGAGGCCTAGAAGATGACGAAGATGACGCCAGGCAGCCAGGATGGGCTCCAACGGGGGTCACCGCCGCCCCATCCAGTGCTGCCCAGCGGAAAAGCAAGACTCAGTATGAGCCAAATGCTGACACCAGGGAAGCTGAAAATCCGGATGGGGATGAAGCGGCCAACTTCAGAATGAGCCAGTGCCCCCTTTCCCCGAACTCCCTGCACAGATCAGATAAACGGCCCAGCAGGCAATCCATTTGCAATGTGTGACACAGCCAGAGCAAGCTGAGCTCTTTGTTTTGCAAAGGAAGAAACTGAGGGGAGACAGAAGGGAGGCCACAGGCCTACCACCCCAGAGGAAGCCCAGAAAGGACTGGAACACTGGGGCTCAAGAGTCCCAGCCCAGAGGTCCTCCCAGGGAGTCCCCAGCCAGGGGAAGCTTGGCCCCAGGGCTGCTGAGCCCTCATCTTCTCAGACCCACCGGCGGAGGTGGGCCGGCCCAAGGGAGGGCATGATCTTGGGTGAGGGGCTCTGCTGGGCTGCAGCTGTGTCCCAGGAGGCAGGTGGCTAGGCTTTATCAGCAACACACATCTGTGGCCACGGGGGATGGGAGAGCAGTTTACACTGCCTGGGCCTGGATGGGGGATCTGAATGGCACCCCAGCCCGTCCCCCACAGTTTCCCTGAAAAGTCCCATTTGTTTAAAAATGAATTCACATCCGTACCCTTCCCTACCATATATACCTGACCCTTGATACAACAGGGGTCTGAGCTGCGTGGGTTCACTTACACCTGGATTTTTTTCCTTTCTGTTCCTTTTTTTTCCTCCCTCAAAGTTTCATTGTTTCCATTTGGTCCAGGGCTTGGGCAAGGGCTCCAGGGTGGCTACAAGCTGCCTAGTGGCTGCAGGGACACACAGACTCAGGCAAGGGGGATGCCAGAGGGACCCCTCAGGGGCCACCAGGCTCTGGAGGCTCCTCCTTGTGCTTGAGCCTTTCGAAGGGGAAGAGCCACCTGTCCAGCCCAGCCTGGGGGTGGCCAGCCTGCGGGGATGCGGCAGGTGCGCACCGGCGTCTCCAGGAGTTTCACCTGCTCGTCTAGGAGGTGGTCCTCTGGGAATCACAGAGGTAGGGCCAGCGCAACCAGAACCCAGGGCCAGCTGACCTGGAAGGACCTGGTTCAGTGTTTCGTCCTCCTCTCGGCAGCTTCCATGGCATCCTAGGTCTCACCCCTCCCATCATGGGACGGCTTCCCCGTGTTCGGGGAGAGGCCCAGCTGCTGCGCTGGTGTTGCAACTTCAAGAGACAAGGGACACCCTTGCCCTTTCCTAGCCAGAAGGTCAGAAGAAGCGGCCCAGCCCTCCAGGACCACATCACTAAAGTAGAAGCCTGGAGGGAGGGTGGGAGGCATAGGCAGTCTGCAGGTGCAGGCTGACCAGGTGGCTGACCGTGGCCTCCCCCTCCTCGGTGCAATTAATCTGATGAGCCTGGGAGCTTGTGGTTGGTCAGCAGGAAGGAGCTGGGCTCAGAAGATGGTGTTGGCTGGTCCCGGAGGCGGGGGATGGCCAAGAAGATGGTTTCAAACTTGTAAATGGGAAAGAGGTCAGAGGGGCCTGGGAGGTTGGAAGGAGGTGTGATGCCTAGTCTGTCCCCTACATACACTGCTGAAGCAGGAGATCCGGGGGCCGCTGGCCCAGACGGAGTTTTTACGGTGCTGTAAATGTATTTTCTCTTCCTTATGATTTTCTTAGCGTTTTCCTCTGCCCCGTTTCCTTTACTGTAAGCATACAGTACATAAGGCATGTCATGTGGGAAATATGCCTTCATTGGCTATTTATGTTCTCGGGAAGGCTTCCGGCCAACAGTAGCTCTTAGTAGTTTGGTTTTTAGGAAGTCACAAGTTCTGTGCCAGATCTTTGCATGCGGGTCGGCATCCCCGTTGTTCAAGGGTCAGCTGTATATACAAATGTGTTCCTAAAATGTTTTCCAGTCCTCACCAGGAAGGGAAGTAGAACCTAGGGGGAATTTGCCCTTGCCCGGTGACTTACCAAACTTCCAGGCACCGCTGTGGGAAACCGTTGTCCCCTCCGGCCTCCTCCTCATCCAGAAACAAAAGTGAGATGGAGTGAGGAGGCTTGCAGAAATCCCACAGTGAGGGGAGGAGGGCTGGGGGGAGCCGGCCCACCTAGTCCGAAGGCCTTTCCACATCTCTGACAGACGTATCTGCTCATTCACCAGGGAAGGGAACTAAGCAACTGGGAGGAAAAAAAAAAAGCCCTTCAGGAAATCCGGAAATCCAGAGCTTTCTGTGCAGGTGTGAGGGCTTACACGGAAAGCTCGGGAGATCTGGTGAAGAAACTTTGTGTTGATTTAAAGCCCAAATGGGTTTTTATAAAAATCTTCGCAAGAAGCTGCCTCATTTTGCCAGCAGAACCCACAGGGTTCCTGGGAAGGTTCTGAAAAATGCAGGTGCTTCACACATTACCCAGAAGCTGGTCTCTATTTCCTGTTGCAAAGGAGCATCAAAACCAGCTAACAGTGTGTACACACCTGCACACACACACACACACACACACACAACATTGTTTAATGTTATCTAGTTTGTTACAGTGTTGCAATGCATAATATTATAGACAGTTTTTCTTCCTTAAATACATAAAACTGCTTAGAGCACTTTCCTGTCGTGTCTCAGTTTCCCTTTTATTCAGATTTCGGATGGACTTACCCACGTGTGACTGGCGGGGCTGGGGTGGCGGTGTTCCGCCCTCCCTGTCACCCTGTCCCCCCGGGGGGGGGGGGGGGGGCGCGCCCGCATCTCAGGAAGTGCAGGTGCCCTCTAGTGGCCGGTGGGCGCTGTCGGCGAGGAGGGAGGCCGGCTCCCTGAGGGGTGTTTGGAAACCGGCCCACGAAGCTGTTCAGTCTGTTCTTCGTAGGCTGCAGTTTGTTACTTGGATCATTATTTTGACTTCTTCTGAATCGATGCCATTTCTTCTTCTCTTTTGTGGGGGCAGTTGCATGGACTCTGCCGAAGGAAAGCGAATGACCCAGAAATGCGAAGATATGCTCTCACTGCTGGAAAAGTAAGCGGCTTCTGGGATCGCATTGTTCTGCAAATGGCATAGCCCCCGCCCCGCCTTCGTGGTTCCGGGTTTGTGCAAATTACTCCCCACCCCCCCGCCCCCGCGGCTGCCAAAAGCCAGTCTGTGTCTCAGGATGGAACCGCGATGGCGGTGAGTACAGCGCTGCTGGGCCACCAACACAGGGCCTCTGGGGAAGGCAGCTCCATGGCCCTCAAGGACACTCTCCAGGGCAGTGTTGCTGGGAGCGTGAACTTGGCAGAGCTAGAGGAAGTAGGGCGCTCCTTGCTGTACCTTGAGATCAGTGTAGCATAAAATCACAGCAGCTGCTCGCTGGGCGGAAAGCAACAGTTTGTGCTGCAGAAAGAGAAAATGAGTTTAGAAATACTTCCTGGGCCCTTTCAGAGAAAACACGAGAATGACCATGTACACGGACTCCTAGTTATTCCTGCTTTAAAGTGGCGGTGAGTCTTCTGTGGGCACGGTTTCAGCCACCCACACTGCCACAAGGTTAACAAATCCCAAATCGAGGATGTTGGCTCATCCCCCCACTGGGGGGCCTTTCAGTGCCTCCCCACCCCCACCCCACTGTCTCTATGCACCCCCTGTGGTCTTTGCCTCCCTCTCCAGCCTTGTCCCTGCCCCTTCTGGCCTGAGGCGTTCCCAGACCCCAGTCCACCCTTTCTCACCTCTGCTGGGAACATTCGATTCCTTTTCACTGTCCTATCTCTACTCCTCTGAGAGTCAGTCAAGCCTCAGTGCGGCCCCTCTTCCATGAAGCCTTCCTGGTATTCTCCGCATCACACTCTCAGCCCACCATTGGATACCTCCCGTCCTGTCCATCTCTCCAGGACTGTGCTTCCGTATTTCCTGCTTAGCCGTGTTGCACAGCATTAGCGGCACTGACCGTGCGGTGTTTCTTCATCGTGTTGACCAGCCCAGCCCAGCACGGGGGAGGGGCTCAGTCAGCGTGTAACCACCCAGCCACGGGCACCTGGAGCTGCTTGAAGATCGGTGTGAGAGCAAATCTTAGCCAGTGACTTCTTCCAGCGGTTAATGAGACAAATCACAACTCCCATTATGCCCTGCAAAGCCTGCACGGAGCCTTTCTTTCTGCTCTCCTCTGACTTAAGCTGGGCCGTGATACTGCAGGAGCTACGGTGCCAGGCTGAGCCACTGACTCTGACTTAAGAATGGATTCAGGGAGGGGCACCTGGGTGGCTCAATGCAGCGTCTGCCTTCAGCTCCAGTCAGGATTTTGGGGTCCTGGGATCGAGTCCCACATCAGGCTCCCCGCTCAGCGGGGAGTCTGCTTCTCCCTCTGCCCCTCCCCCCCAACTTGTGCACGCATGCGTGCATGCACTCACCACCCCCCACCCAATAAACAAAAATCTTTAAAAAATAAAAAAAGAACACATTCCGGTATTTTACCAATAGTATCTTCAGTTCATGATACACATGTGCACACATTCACATGTAGGTATCTGGGCTATATATACGTTAAGATATCTCTGTCTTCAGTAGGACTTTGCCAGGTGCTGGGAGCGTGTGTAAGAGGAGGCTGTCCTCTCTGGTTCTGGCAGGTATGAGACAAGACTTTATGAGGACTGGTGTCAGACCGTGTCAGAGAAGTCACAGTACAATCTTTCCCGGCCACTCCTGAAACGCGACCCGGAGACAAAGCAGATCGCCGTCAACTTTAACCCACAGGTAAGTCAGGCAGCAGGAATTGCCTTTCGGGTTCCTGAAATCTGGTTCTGGCTGATTTCCAAGGCAAAAAGGCTTTGTATGAGAATATGCAGAAGCTGCTGAGAATTTCCACCCTGGGTCTCTTATTGGGGATGAATCCTGCGATGCTATGTTTCTCAGGAGGTTGTCCGATGTCCGCCTTTTTTTCCATGGTTGGCCAATAGATTTGCGTTGATTTTGCACAACAGAAGATACCGCAAAATAACTTTTTAAACTTTCCTGTGTGTGTGATAACAGTTTTATAATGAACTTGCCTTTCCACACAAAGTTAGGATGGCAGTTACACTCAAGATGAACTCACCCAAAAGTTTAAATATCCTAGTCTAGATAGATGCTATCTAGAATTCCAGAGATATATTTAAACAGGTAGTAGATATTGTTACCCCATCTTTGGACAGATGGGGGTAACCGCATTACCACATAGTACGAAACAGAGCGGTGGGCACCTACCTTGAATGCACATTCCACGTGAAGGCCATTGACTAGACACCGGAGGGCCAACCCAGTGTAAGACCCCATTCTCACCTTCAAGGAACCCAGCTAGTTGGAAGCTAGAACCTCAACATGCAAAGAAGTATCTTTATTAAATCATATATGATACATCACAATGGAGTAGCTTTGGAAAGAAGACTCTAGATGACCCATTGATCAACTAAGGCAATTTTGACCCCCCGGGAGATACTTTGGGTTGTCAAACATGGGGCAGATGCCAGTGACATGGGGTGAGTAGATTCTAAGAATGCTGCTCAACTCCCTAACAATGCCCAGGATAGCACCCCACAACCAAGAGTATTTGTCTGAAGAAGTCAGTAGTGCTGAGGTTGACCCTGTTCCAGAAGATCAGGAGAGCAGAAGACCCTCATGCAGCATCTTTCACAAAAACCAAAAGCTAGCCCATATCAGGAAGTATATCAGAAAAAAATTTTTTTTCCAAAAGTATAGGCTGCATTGAGCTAAAAGCAATTGCCTACTTCTCTCTCAGTGGCATGTTCTCCAGGACTGCACAGAGAGAGCCAGAAACGGAGTTGATAGGATATGAGTGTCTTTTGAGAAAATTACAGTTTAAGTAGAACATCAATTCCGACTGGAATAAAAGTCAGCAAAGGGGGTCGGAGGGCCCATTTCTTCACTTTGGTACAACACAAGCCTGACATTTAAATCATTGAACTCCTGGGCATAATTTTATCAGCAGGCACTCTGAACGGTGTTGAATGTTAAATGCCCAAAGTGAGGAGTTTCTGGATTACCAACTAGGCCACCGTCTAGATGTAACTGTAGGAATGCAGCCCTCAGGATGAGACGATATTGAGAGGCTCCAGAGCAAGGGCTCTCTCTGCCCCAATGCACAGCATGTAGTAGGTGCTTTATAGGTGTTCATAGGTGAGAGGAGGAAAGGGTGGGGAAGGGAAGGAGGGAGGAAAAGGAGAGAGGGAATTAATACCTGACTTATATAAGTGAGTCAAGGGGAGACAACGAATGCACAAGTCAAAGAAGAGCCGTGAACATCCCTTAGCTCCAGCTTTGAGCAATGGGACAATGGCTGGGTTAGTAAGAGCGAACAGAGGTACATGACCTTCTATTTGCCCCTTTGGGGGCCAGGATAGCAATTATATGGGGGAAAATGTATTTTTTAAAAGATTTTATTTGACAGAGACCACAAGTAGGCAGAGAGGCAGGCAGAGAGAGAGAGGAGGAAGCAGCCTCCCCACTAAGCAGAGAGCCCAATGTGGGACTTGATCCCAGAATGCTGGGATCATGACCTGAGCTGAAGGCAGAGGCTTTAACCCACTGAGCCACCCAGGCACCCTGAAATATGTATTTTTGTAAATTACTTCTCTAAACTATTTTAAATTCCCTATTGGCATTTAAATTATTTTCTAGTTTTATCAATCTGTATTTCATTGTGCATAGGATGTATTTCAAAGTGCATAGGATGCACTTTTTTTTTTTAAACATCTTGGCATCTCTGAAAATGGCATGTGTTTATGGTTTAACACACCACATTTTTTTCCTCCTTTATTTGGACATGAAATAATAGTGAATCTTACAACTGAAGGCATCTTACGATGAAATAAAATACAGTATAAATGATGCTACAGGAAAGATCTTTGGTTATCATTGCATCCATCCTCAGTGGGGTTTCTTTGGAATGAATGCCTAGAAATGGGATAAAGGATGTTAACATTGTGAGAATTCACATGTGTATTATCAATTTCCTCTTCAGGAAGATGGAACTCTGTCATTTTCCTGCCAGAAAGGTATCATCCATTTCTTCAAATCATTTCCAGTGTGTTCAACTAAATATCTACATATCTATATATAATATATCAGGATTGTTTTAATTTGTATTTATTTGACCACTAGTAAAGTAGAACTTTCTCATGTGTTCATTGGCCAGGTACAGTTCTTCTATAATCACTTGTTCATGTCTTTCTCCCACTTTGGAGCGGAAGTGCCCTCTTTTCCTTTGAATTTGTTAAAGTATTTGGGAAATATTTGTCAGATATTAAGAAATTTTTTTTGTTTTTTACCAGGTGAGGTGTGCCTTTTATTATGTGAATGATACTTTATGTTTATACATTTTATCTTTTATTTTCTGGTTTTATGTTTGGGAGGGCCTTCTCTGCCTCAATATCATATTAGCAGCCTCCAGTTTTTAATTTTTTGTTTTCAGTTTTTACATTTGAATTTTTAATATCTATCTTGAGCTTATTTCAAAATAAGCTAGGAGGCTGGGGGCATTTCAATGCCGAATAATTAGCATTTGCCTTAACCTTGAGTAGGGTTGGCTGGGCAGTAGTGAAGCATTGGCCTAGAACCATTGCAGAAAGAGTAGGAGTCCAGGTGTCTCCATGCAGAGGTGGGGGAGGGAAGCAGAAGGGGAATGGGGAAAATCTGTGGTCTGGTATCTGTTTTGTCCCCCCTACCTATACACATCAGTCCTCATAGGTTCAGAGGTAAACAGGATAAATAAACAAAAGGTGTGGGGCACCAGGTTGGCTCAGTTGGTTGAGCGTCTGCCTCTTGATTTTAGCTCAGATCATGATCTCAGAGTTGTGGGATGGAGCCCCATGTTGGGCTCTACGCTCAGTGCAGAGTCTGCTTATTTTTCTCCCTCTACCACTCCCCAACACACTCTCTCTCTCATAAATAAATAAATAAAATCCTTAAAAAAAAAAAATAAAAGGTGAAGACCAGGATGCTGAAAGGCCAAGGCCACTTTTTCCACTGAACCACATCTGCTTGGCCTCTCACTTGGACGGTTCCACTAAACTTAGTACCCACAGAAGCTCAGAGAGGCCTGGATGACCTCCATTTCCTAGTATATTAAAACCCAGAGACAAGCCAACGCAGGCTTCCAGAAACGAAGGGCTGTTTCAAATGATTATATCTAACAATTAAAGTTGTGCAATGGGCCTCTCTTCGCAATTCTATTAGTGTCTGTGACTGTATGTGTGACCTCATTGGAGAGAATACCAGAAGTCTGAGTTTGAGGCTTCTCAGGCATGTGGCTGGCCTAGACCTGGTGATTCCCCTCCCCCGTGCCTTTGCCCCTCCATAGGAATTAACTGGCTCGGTCAGCTGCCTGCCCAGCATCAGGGTAGACCTCTCCTGTCACTCACGCCGCCTTCCTTGAGTTTTCCTTTTGTTGTTGCTCTTTGGGACTTACAGACTTGGTAAGACTCTCTGCCTCTGAGCCCTCTTCCTTCTGCCTAAAACTCAATTTCCTTTCTCTAGATTTAAGGAACACATAGAAGCGAAAGTGACGAGGAGTCCCAGAAGGTCTCTGGGGCCCTGAGGTTTTCCAGTCCTTGACTGATAATTGCTGCTTTTCCCTGCCATGGGGCTACAGCCACTTAACGCTAATTCTCCTCTCCAGCTGATTTCAGTGCTGAAGGAAATGAGTTATCTTGAACCCAGGCAGATGGCGCAAGTTCCTGAGACAGCGGCCACCATGTTCTCCTCCAAGGAATTCTATCGGCAGCTCGTGGCTAAGTTGGAGCTGATGGCCAGTTGGTACAACAAAGTGGTTAAAACTCTTTTGGAGGTGGAATTTCCATTAGTGGAGGAAGAGCTGAAGGATATTGATCTCCGTCTGAGAGCTGCAGAGGGGACTCTGAACTGGAAAACAGAAGGTAATGGGGCACCGCCTGCAACTTGGGGAGGCTGGGGGATCGAGATCCTGATAAAGTTGGTTGAGCCTTGAATGATCCGCCAATAATCTGGTTTTGTGTTCAAAACACAAGCCTGCCCTCTCAGACACCGATCCATAGCAGAGAAGGCAAGAAGGGCTTGCATTCCTTTCATCTCTTTCGATATGATCGGTAGATTGCGACTATGCTCTGGGGGAGACTCTGAGATTGCGTTTTCCAGCATATATTGGGGACGTTAGCTTTTACTATGTTATCCCAGTTAATTTTCTTCACTAGACTGTAGACATCTTTTTTTTTTTTAAGATTTATTCACTTGAGAGAGAGTGTGTGAGTGGGAAGATGGGTAGAGGGAGATAGAAAGGGCGAGGAACAGAATCTCCAACAGACCCCCTACTGAGCGTGGAGCCCAATGTGGAGCTTGGTCCCATGACCCCTGAGGTCATGACCTGACAAAGATCGAGAGTCGGAAGCTTAACTGACCGGGCCCCCCAGGCCCCCCTGGACTGTAGTCCTCTCAAATGGGAGTACTATGCTTTTAATTCTCAGGTATCCTCTAGTTCAGTACCAATCTCACAGATGGTTTAACATTTGCAGGGTGCTATGTGAGGGACCAGGCAGGGAATATGGGATCTGAGGTATGTGAGACATGGTTCCTACCCTCAAAGGGCTCACATTTAGTTGGGACCACAGACATATGTACAACTCTAAATCATGTAAGAGAGGCTACGATAAAAAGCCATCCCAGAATTAAAAATACAGCATGGTGAGTCACAGGGGAGGGAGATTAATTCTTATTAGAGTCCTCAAAAGAGGTTGAGTTTCGAAAGAAAGTTACAGTCAACTCCGAAGTCTTGGAATGCCATGTTAAGTGAGTTCGAACTTTATTTTATATGCAAGAGGGAACAATGTTTTCAACATTTAATAAAGCAAAAGTGCTCAAAAATATAAGGTCCATTAATCCAAATGAAATCATCCTGGTGCACTGGTATGCCCCAACCGCTGTGCCAACTTTTGTGTCCTTGGTAAGCGTTACCTCTTTGTCTCTTTCCTTCCATAATCGGGGTTATGGTCAGCTTTGGCTATTCAGTACAACTAAGAAGAAGAGGGCTCTGGTGACAACAAAGTAACCTGTGCAGAAAAGTCTTTTAAAACCTACAAATATTAGGGGCTCCTGAGTGGCTTAGTCGGTTAAGCATCTGCCTTCAGCTCAGGTCATGATCCCAAGGTCCTGGGATCAAAACCTGCACTGGGCTCCCTGCTCTGCGAGGGGTCTGCTCCTCCTCCTGCCCCCACTCATTCTCTCTCTCAAATGCATAAAATCTTAAAAAAAAAAACCCTACAAATATTAAATCCCTTCCTTTTTTGGCAACTAGACCTTAGTGATTTCAATTAACTATGTTTCTTTGGGGGAGCAGGCATTTGGGATTATGTCATTCAAATCACCAATGGCATTCATGATCTCGAACAAAGAATTCAGAAAGCTAAAGACAATGTGGAAGAGATTCAAAACATCATGAAAACATGGGTGTCTCCAATATTTAAGAGAAAAGACGGAAAAAAGGAATGCCTTCTTTCCATGGATGATCAGCATGATCGGACGGAAAAATATTACCATCTCATCAAAGAATCTGGGCTTAAGATTCACGCCCTCGTGCAGGTAATAACCAGCCTCTCAGATACACATACCATTAGTCGAGGGAGGGCATGGGAAGTGTGTTTGGGTGCAAGAAATGATTTCAGCAACAGACGCCATGTCTTCTGCATTCAGGGCGGAAGTGTATAGTGACAGCAAGAGAACTAAAGCTAACGGCTAGGAAGAGAGGCAAGACACATTCTGGTATCAACATGTCAAAACTAACACTTTCTTAATGGTCGTTAGGACACTGGCATGACTTAAGTCCCACACCAGACCCCAAGGAGGTAGAAGGATGTGCCTGGTACAGAACCCTAAATTAGAGTCTGTACTAACCCGCTCCGACTTGTCGCACAATCCAGTGTGGGCCCCCAGCAGCGTCCCTGTCACCCAGCTCTATCAGCCTGGGGAGGTGGAAGATGACCTTGACTCCCTGCCTGCCTTTGGTAAAGAGAAGAAGCTGTGCAGCACCTGTACTTGACGCAGCAAGGGTCTGCCCCGCCTGTGCTCAGGGCAGCCTCGGGTCTGCTGTCAAAGACCGGACCGTGGATGGGAGCTCTCAGTGGCCACCAGCTTCAGCCCTACCCCAGCCGCCTACACCAGCCATTTCTGGAAGGTTGATCTCAAGCCCAAAGTCAGTACCGAACCACGGTTGGCATTTGGGATGATCTGTGGTCTGAAGCACGCAACATGTTATACTTTGGACTTGGTTGATTTTCTTTATCTGTCTTCTAGTTCATTAATTTCTGCTGTTCTTTAGCCTTTCTTTTCTTAATTTGGGGTTATGATGCCCGTCTTCCCCCACCCTCCCCAACCTCCAAGGGCAGAAACTTAGGGTATAGATTTTAAGTCTCTCTTCTTTTTGAATAAAAGCATTTGACGTAATTTTCTTTGTTAGCTGTGCTCTAGTTGCATTCCCCAAATTTCACAGGCCTCATTTCTGTTGTCATCTGGTCTTAAATTTTTTTGGCTTGTGACTCATTCTTTAACTCAGTGGCCATTGGGAAGTGCATGGTTTCATTTCACCATGTTCGGGGCTTCTCCGGATAGCCTGATGAAATTGATGTCGAGTTCAGTCCCACTGTGATCAGTGCCAATACTCTCTAAGATCTCAACCATGGGAATTCACCGAGACTTCTTCCATGACCTAGAAGTCTGTCTATCTGTGGCATGTTCCTTGCATACTTGACAATACCTTATTCTTCCATTGTTGGGTCTAGTGTCCTATAAATATCAAGTAGTTCAAAGCGGCTGATAGTATTGTGCAGATCTTCTGTATGGTTTCTGAGTTTTTCGTCCATTTGTTCTGCCAATTACTGAAGGTAGAGTGTTAAAATCTTGGCCTGTGACAATGATGATTTGTCAAAGTCTCTAGTGTGGTCAGAGTTCTCATCAAGTATTTGATGTTGTTGACTTTTTTTTCTTTTTTAAAAGATTCATTTATTTTAGGGGGGAGGGGCAGGCAGGGAGGGAGGGTCTTAAGCAGACTCTGCATAGAGCATGGAGCCCAATGTGGGGCTTGATCTCAAGACTCTGAGGTCACGGCCTGAGCTGAAACCAAGAGTCGGACACTTAACGGACTGAGCCACCCCACTGTCCCTTGACGTTCTTCTACTACAAACACGTTTATAATTATTTTAATTTCCTAATGAATTGACCACTTTATGCTTATGAAATTCTCTTTTTATTTCTCAGAATACTCCCTTGCCCTGAGGTTTCTTTTTTCTCTTAATATTCTAGGCTTGCCTTCCAGATTCACCATTCCTACTTCGCCCTGCCCATCATCCTGCCCTTCTACATTCAACCTGTTTGTTTTCTTGGATTCGAAATTCTCTTACAGACCGTATAGTAGAGACTCGCTTTGCTAACAACTTTGCCGATTAACTGGAATGTTTAGACAATGACACTGAATGTAATTATCGGTATGATTGGATTTAGCTCACCATCTTGCTGTTTCCTATTTGCTTCATACCTGTCTTGCTTTTCTGTTCTTGCTCTCCTACCTTCTTTTTATCAACTTTTTTTTTAATATTCTGAGTTCTCAATGGGCACTGAATCCTGTTGCATGACATTTGCTGTGGTTGTTCTGGGTTTCAGTATGTCTCAAACGAGTCACCATCAAGTTCAGAGTTTTCCTGTGAAATGTAGGAACCAGCCACAGTGTGGTTCAGTTTGACTCTGACTCTTGATTTTGGCTCAGGTCAGGATCTCAGAGCCCTGTGTCAGGCTCCATGCTCACAGGAAGCCTGCTTTAGGATTCTCTCCCTCTCGCTCTGGCCCTCTCCATCCCGCATGCACGCTCTCTTTCTCTAAAATAAGTAAATACATCTTTAAGGGACACCTGGCTGTCTCAGTCGGTTAAGCGTCTGCCTTCGGCTCAGGTCATGATCCCAGGGTCCTGGGATCGAGTCCCGCATCAGGCTCCTTGCTCAGCAGGAAGCCTGCTTCTCCCTCTCTCTCTCTCTCTTTGGTAAATAAATAAAATCTTTAAATATAAGTAAATAAATACATTTTAAAAAATAAATAAGAACTCAAGAAAAAAATATTTATAGTATTTTATATTCACCCACATACTCACCATTTCCAGATTCGTTTTTTTCTTTCCCGAAAAATGGACCTTCCACCTGTGGTCATTTCTCTGCAGCCCGAAGGATGAAGAACTCCGTTTAGTTTTTCTTGCAGATACTGTCTACCAATGACACATTCTCTCAGTTTTTGTTTCTCTGACACGTCCTTATTTCACTTTTGTTTTTGAAGGATAGTTTCATTGGCTATAGAATTCCACGTCGACAGTTTTGTCTTAACAAAAGTTATTTCCTTGTCTCCTCCCCTCCCCAATATTTCTGAGGAGAAGCCAGCCGTAATTTGTGTCTTTCTTCCTCTCTATATAATGTATTGTTTCTCTCAGGCTGCTTTTAATAGATTCTTTTCTTAATCTTTGTATTTTTTTTTTTTCCCTGTCTCGCTGTGATGTGCCCAGATAGGTCTGCTTTCTGCTCACCCAGCTTGGAGTCTGTGAGCCTCTCGAACCTGTCTTTCATCAACTTTGAGGAGTTTTTAAATCAAATTATGATACTCTTATCTGCTAATCCCAACATCTATTTTCTGAGTTGTCTTTTTTTTTTTTTTAATGTGACAGAAGTTTATTTTTCTCTCACATAAAATAAATCTGAGGAAGCAGCATTGCCTCAGGTTGGCAATTATTTGCTGAGTCTGTTTTTCATGATTATTTCCCCTCTCGGTTAAATGTCACACTTCCCTGCTCCTTGGCCTGTCTAGTAATTTTTGTGGTGGTAGTGGTTGTTGTTCTGGTCCAGTCATGTTGGAGGCCACTTTAGAACAGAGTTGTTACTTCCCTTAAGGAGCTTGCGTGCTTCCGCTGACAGGCACTTAACCTACCAGTGGGTCAGCTTGATCCTGCTGAGGCTCGATGTTAAGCTTTGTGAGGATGGGGTCTAAGAAGACCATACTCTAGGGCAGCCCTACGCCCCAAAGCATGGTGTTTCTGGGGTCTCAGCAGCACTCTGGGCCATCTGTCAGGTCTTCTGTCACTTCGGATAGAACACGAACGTTGCCCAGTACACCCTACGACTGCACGATCTCTGTGCAGCTTACAACTGTGCCCCGCCCAGCCTTACAGAGTCTGGCCCCCAACATGTGCAGCTTCATGTTCAAAGATGGAGGTTTGGGGGCTACAGAGATCGCGGATTCAAGGAGACTCCGTGATCTCTGTAGCCCCCAAACCTCCATTGCCTTTTCTTTTCCAGCCTGGCAGGAAGGATGTCTGTCATCGTGGTCCTCTTCCCTGAGCCACGGTTTGGCAGGGGCCTCTGGGTAGAAAGTCAGGGGGTTGTGAAGCTCAACCTGAGGATGTCCCTTCTCTGAAGGATCCCATCCTTGTTCTCTAGTTGCCCCCAAAGAACTGTTTCTTGGGCAGGTCTGATCTCATTCCTCTGTCTTGGCTAGAATCAGAAACTCAAGCCATTTCTTTTCCTAGTTCACGGAAATTCTAACATTTTTGCTCCTTAGACCATAGTAGAGCTCAGGTAAAATGTGGAAATGTAGAGATAGCCATTCTGATGGTATGGCATTAGGGAGGAGACTGAACAACTATACAAAGCAGTCATAAAACAGAAATGTTTTAAAAAATAAAGAAGCAGACAGACACACTTAATAACATCTGAGAGCAACTCAATGTTGTCACTGGGTTTTAAATCATTAAGAAAATCGTCTAACTACTTTGGAAGGAAAGAGGTAGGTAATGCATTTTAGACATTTTAGAGTTTTGTCACGTAAAGACAGGATCATGGGTTTTGTTTTTTTTTTTCTAATCCAGGGGGGTTTATACATGGAAATGTTTGTAAAGGGGTATGCGTCACCTAAAAAATGTACTTCTTTCTGCAAAGTAGTTAGCATTTTGTTTGAAGATCTGGGATAAATGGAAAGTTGATGTCAGAAGGCTTGGTAATGAAAATGGTGATGAGTAAGTGGGATGTCTGTGCCATCCCATCAGGTCGGGGGTGGAGCACACATGTGTTCCTTTATGTGAACGCATTTTCTTTTTTCCCTCTCTTTAGAGAGGGAGGGGAGGGGCAGAAGGAAAGGGAGAGAAAGAATCTTAAGCGGGCTCCATGCCTAGCACAGAGCCTGACATGGGGCTCCATCTCACCACGCTGAGATCGTGACCGGAGCTGAAATCAAGAGTCAGAAGCTTAACCAGCTGAGTCACCCAGGTGCCCCTATGTGTCTGCATTTTCTAAGTCACTCAGCATGGTGGCTTTTACTAGTAAGTGCCCTGAACAAAACACTCCAGCTCATTTCTAAGGACTAGCGAGGAAATGGTTTACTTGCTTGAACCCCAAATTTATTACATGCCTTGAATCCTAAAGCTCTCTACCCCTAGTACCCCTTCCTCTCTCTGCCCTAACTTCTGACTTGATGTAGTTTCTTCCACAGCACACCTGTCAACACTTATAAATCATACCCCATGTCCCATTTTTCCTGGGAAAGTGGCCTGACCCCATCCTCCTTTCTTGGGGACAGGATGAGACCCCCAAAGTCCCTTCACATATTAACTTCATGAATAGACTCGATGTATGTGTAATAGCAAACTTCCCCCCAGTGTTTTTTTCCCATTAATGATAACTAGACCATATTATTAAACATGGCTTAAATCCATTCTTTTCTATTTCATAGGAAAACCTAGGTCTATTTGCAGCAGACCCAACCTCTGATATCTGGAAGACTTACATCAGCTACATTGATGAGATGTTGCTGGATGGATTTTTTCTTGCCATCGAGTGCTCCCTCAAGTACCTCCTGGAAAACACTGGTATGTACTGGCTTAGGGATGCGTGTTATTACTGGAAAGATAACAGTAGCACCTGTTGATGAAAAGTGAAGCGTGATCGAGTGCTTTGTGCCTTTTCCCAAAACGTTGCAGATGTGTTGTGAATGGTACCTAGTAAAATAGCCAGGGTGCTGAGTTTCTACATTGTTCCCAGAAAAAACATTTCTCTCTCTTTAAAACTCAGGTGGTAAGTCAGGCTCTAAGATAGTGAAGCCCATAACAAAAGGAAAAACCCAAGTGCCAATTGAATCTAAATAAAGCTTCATAAAGAGAATGAAGTTAGAGCAGCAGGCAACATAATAATGGCGGCTTCCTTTGGACTTGGCTCATGGCAGTGGGAGGGGGACGTTCTGTGCCTTCAAGCTTAATGGACTCTATCTCTGTAGCCTTTTGAGAACACACGGAGGTTGTTGTCGCCAGGTTAAGTGGAAGAAACAGAAGCTTTTCTGTGTTAAAAGAGGCAAGCTGGGGATGAGGTAGTTTTCGCAAGGGAAAGGAATGTTGAGATTGTGGGCTTTCTCTGAAGCTGTTAAAAAATAGCTTTGAATTTGTGATGGAAAAACTGAGTTAATGTACACAGGGCCAACCTTGGCTAGTAAGTGGTGGGATGGAAAGAGAGGAAGAGTTGAAACTTCGTGTTCTGGTAGATTCTGAGGAGCTTGGTGTAAGGGTCCCATTGGCGAATTGGTCAGAATGGAAAGGCCGAGGTGAATAGTTTGAAGCCAGAGGATGAAGGTGTTTAAGAGAGTTTAAGGTTCAAGTCCAACCCAGGGAAAGAAAGAAAATCCAGTGGTAAGATGGTAGGTCAAGAGTCAAGATCTGCAGCCAGATACCCAGCCCAAATAAGAGGGCATGAGAATACTGGGCTGAGGATACAGAGGGAAGCAAGGCCAGCGCTGGGTGTAGCAAGGACGGGCAAACGTCCGGTGGTCTTAGTAGGTGGAGTGGCTGAGGTCAGACATTCTCTTTGTCTGCAGGCTGCTCCACAAAAGGAGATTAGGTAGCAAGAAACAGGCTCCAGGAGAGTCAGCATGGTGGCGGCAGGGGAGGGGGGAAGGGGGAGGAGGAATCACCTTCTAGAGCCTGGGGGCAAGTAGCCAGTGGGGCACGGAGCAGAGCCACTGAGACTGGAGAACTGGCTCCTAGGGACCAACAACCTTCACTTTAGTGGACCAACCAAACCTCGTCTAGCATTGGAGGTTCACAGGGCCTCAGCCATCCTCTAGAAGATTCTAGAAGCTGCCCCGGCACACTTGGCACAGGCACGGCATGGGAAATGTTTCCTAAACATAGTGACTCCATGCTTGCCCGATGCCTATCCAGCTCTCCCAGTCTGGGCTGTCTGGGGTGGCGGGGGGGGGGGAGCAGGAGGATGGAGAGGGCATGGTGCTGTCCTTCAAGATTGCCAAAGTGACCTTCTCTCCATGGAACTGGCGGAAAGGAGAAAGGTACTTTCTTCACGATACAGAATGGGCAGGAGCTGGACTTGGCAGGGGCCAGAATCAAGGAGCTCTAGATGAAATTTTGAAGGCACTGGTTCTCTAAGTGGGGAGGAGAAGGAACCTAGGAAGGGTAGCCTCTGAGAAGAAGAAAAGCACTGTGACCCTTTGCATAGCCCAGCTGGACCACTCTATCCTCCCAGCCCCCCTTCAGCGTTTCCACCTTCTTGTGCTTGGTGAGCCTGACACCATTTCCACAGCTTGGGCTGGATTCCCTGTCACCTCTTAAAATGCAAAACTTGCCTAGGTTCGATGCCACCCACTCTGTCCAGAAGTGCTCTTCCCCCTCTTAACCCCTAAAGCGACTGACTTGCACCAAGGTGGTGGAACCACCAAGACAATCTGGCTTGTATGGTCATGATGATGTCATTGTATCGAGCCTTAGGATTAAGTTCTCAAAGCAGCACACAGGACAGAAATCTCTGGAGTCAAAATGGCCTCATGAGTCTTTTACATCCTATAAATTGTACATAACCTGATTTATTAAGTTATCAGTATGTCATGCATATAGTAATGCAGAATATATCATGAGTATATATGCAAATCATAGGCATTTAAAAAAACTCTTCCAGGATACTAGAATAATTTCTGTGCATTCCTTCCAGTCATATATGCTTTTGATGAGACACTCCTGAATCTGGGAATGTGAATTGATCAGCCCCACAATTTTGAAGGCAAGGCCCTGGTCTTACAGAGCTTTGAGGCTCCCACTGTGGCTTAAGCTGGGGTGAATGATGAAGCTGTGGTAGCCAGAACCCCATCAATAATGTGGGTTCCAGGACAAATAGGTCTAGCCCCTAAGTTCTAGACTAAGGGGAATGCTTCCGGTTAGTGGGCCGGTTCCTGCTGTGCTGTGGTTCCACCATGTTCAAGGACCTTGCCTTCATTTCTGTGGTTGAGCTGGGTCACCACCACAGCCTGGCTCTCATCCATGAGCGGGGAAGAGAGTGTGGAGATGGCTCCCCTGCTGTCCCCGGGGCCACAGGCCAGAAGTGGCAGCCATTGCTCTTCCCCCCGTTCTACCGGTGAGCTAACCCTCTTGTCAACTTGACCGCAGGCAGGGCTGGGAAAGGCAGCCACACGTGCCCACTCTTCCCTCTGCTTCTGGGGGGAAGGGGGTAATGGATTCCCAGGGGTTTCCACCGCCCACAGCAGCCAGCACATCATGGTCTCCCAAATATTTCCACAGTCAAGGAGACCTACGAATGTAAGCGGTTATTAATAAAAGTTTAAGCATTGGGGTGCCTGGGTGGCTCAGTGGGTTAAGCCTCTGCCTTCGGCTAAGGTCATGATCTCGGGATCCTGGGATCGAGCCCTGCATCGGGCTCTCTGCTCGGCAGGGAGCCTGCTTCCCTTCCTCTCTCTCTGCTTGCCTCTCTGCGTGCTTGTGATCTCTGTCTGTCAAAATGAATAAATAAAATCTTAAAAAAAAATTAAAATAAAAGTTTAAGCACCTCATCTTGTCCTTGCAACATTTTGTTCCCTGTTATATTTTGATTTAAATTTAGCAAGGCAAGCTAGTCTAGCAAGTAATCAGGGACCTGTTAATTATTTATACTGTTTTTAAATTTTTTACCACTCTGGGACCACAGAATTGAAAGAGGCTCGGTTTTCGTAGGAAAAGATCAGAACAGGCAGGGTGGTAACCTGTTTTTTTCCTGCCAAAGCCTACTATTGACAGGCATGCCACAGCGCACCTAGTGGCTACCTGTGGAATTGCATGGGGTGTGCCTAGAGGGAAATCAGCTGCTTTGGAGAAATTAGCTTTGCACAATCAACCTGTTCTCAACTAGAGGCCATTCCGCTCCCCCCACCTCTGCCCTGTCGTTCCCCCGACCTAGGCATTTGGGAATGTGGAAGGGGACTGGCTTGGGTTGTCCAGTCCCTGGAACGTGCCCTCCAAGGACAGGAGGGTAAATGTCCTACAATGCCCAGCACAGCCCAGCGCAAGAATTGGCCTATTCAAAATGTCATTGGTTCCCCTGTTGGTAAACACTGCAAGACTGTTACCTTCACCATTTCTTGGGGGGGGGGGGGGGAAGAGTTAGCAAATTTTACATTTCCATTTTCCTCTACCCAAACAGCTTAGAGCAAGGAAAGAAATATTCACAACACCTTAAAAACCGGTACTGCCCTGCACCCATTTTAACCATTCTTGGTTTTGCATGAGCATGCTTTCCTGTTTTTCAGAAAATAAGGCAGGCCTCACCCCGATATTTGAAGCCCAGCTGAGCTTAGCCATACCGGAATTAGTTTTCTCTCCGTCCCTGGAGTATGGGGTGAAGGGCGGTTTCTATGATGCTGTTGAGGGTCTGGTCACCAGCATTTTTGGAATATCGTCCCTCGTGCCCCGGCTTTCCCCCCAGAACGGCTCTCCCCACTACCAGGTACTAACCAGCAAGCCCTCCCGACCCCATCCCCTGCCGGCTGCCAGTCCAATCTGCAGACTTTTGGCAAAGGGTAGGCCTAACCCCCTGCTGTTGCCTCGCCCCTCCCCCAGGCGGACATGGAGGGCATGGCCCATTTGGCCAGCATGAGGAGCACGCTCCTGGACAGGGTGCAGAGCATGCTGGCCCTCTGCTGCGGCTATCGGAATGCCTTCAGCCAGTACTCCTACCTGTACGTGGAGGACCGCGGGGAGACTCTGAGCCA
This sequence comes from Taxidea taxus jeffersonii, assembly GCA_003697995.1. NCBI lineage: Eukaryota > Metazoa > Chordata > Mammalia > Carnivora > Mustelidae > Taxidea > Taxidea taxus. The sequence goes on along the minus strand of ML106226.1, from coordinate 489,208 downwards.
GTTTCTGCTGTACGGCCGTGTCCTCACCCCCGAGGAGATGGAAGCCCATGCAGAAGACGGCATTCCGGAGAACCCTCCTCTTCTGCATCACTTTAAGGCCCAGATCGACTCCTATGAAAACCTCTATGAAGAGGTGTGCAGGCTGGAGCCCATCAAGGTGTTCGAGGGCTGGATGAAAATTGACCTCCGACCCCTGAAAGCGACCCTGCTCAATGTCATCAAGAGGTGGAGCCTCACGTTCAAGCAGCAGCTCGTTGACTATGTCACCAACAGGTACTACCGCTCTTCTGGTTTCTTCCAGCCTCCCAGGCTGTGGGGGACACCCTGGTTGTCATTTCTTCCTGGTGGGTTCATTGGTTCAATCAAAAATGAAAACAGCTGGTTGAGGTTCCAGGCCCTTGGTCCCTGGTGATGACTTCCGTGCTGCCCTTCCCCCGGTTCACCAGTCAGGGCCTCCTTTTGTGTTATTTTCCATTTGGTGCCCCGCATGTGAAAAACACCCAGGAAGTGGTAAAGAATGTTCTAGGCGATAATAGAGCTCCGAGCTCCCTTTGCCACCCTGACTGAGAAATCTCCTTAAGCCTGGCAAACGGAGGGGGTCTCATGGGTCTCCTAGATTTTATTTCTACCCCTTGCTCTTTGTCTCAGATTATCCACGGGCAAGTCACCAAGTCCCCACACACACCCCCAATGCCTGTCTGTGCCATCCTAGCCATGGGACAGACTGGATCTGCCGTGGTCTGTTCCCCTGTGCACCTCAACTATCCAGCGCCTGCATATCTGCCACCATCAGAAGCTCAGCTACCACCCCAGTCAGAAGCCTATGGCAGTGGGGCTGGAGTGGGGGGGAAGGCAGGGCCCTTCTGTGCAGTCCTCAGGCTTTGGGTGTCAGCTGTGACCCCAGGAGAGCCAATCTGACCCCTTCCTTGAGTTTGGGGGTGGTCTTGCTTAAGGCTACTGCTGCCCTGCTCACTGATCTAGCCCTGGGAGCAGAAAGGAAATGGCCCCCCCATCAAGGATGGGTCTATTTGCAAATGAATTCTAAGAGAATTTGCAAGGGTGATGGTCCTTCCAACCTAGGAAATTCCAGGAGAGCATTGTGAGGTGGCTTAAGTGGATTTTCCCAGTGTTCTTATTTATTTATTTATTTATTTACTTATTTATTTATTTATTTATTTACTTATTTATTTCACAGAGAGAGATCACGAGTAGGCAGAGAGGAAGGCAGAGAGAGGGGGAGGAGGCAGGCTCCCTGCTGAGCAGAGAGCCCGATGTGGGGCTCAATGCCAGGACCCTGGGATCATGACCTGAGCCAAAAGCAGAGGCTTTAACCCACTGAGCCACCCAGGCGCCCCTCCCCAGTGTTCTTTAAGAAGAGCCCAGTTTCATGTGTCTGTTAGCCATTTGTATGTCTTCTTTGGAGAAGTGTCTGTTCATGTCTTCTGCTCATTTTCTGATTTGATTATCTGTTTTTTTGGGTGCTGAGTTTGAGAAGTTCTTTATAGATCTTGGATATCAGTCATCAGGGAAATTCAAATCAAAACAACACTGAGATACCACATTACACCAGACAGAATGGCAAAAATCAACGAGGCAAGGAACAACACATTTTGGAGAAGTTGTGATAAAGGGGAACCCTCTTATACTGTTGGTGGGAATGCAAATTGGTGCAGCCACTCTGGAAAACAGTGTGGAGGTTCCTCAAAGTATAAAAAATAGAGCCACCTTATAACCCAGCAATAGCACTACTAGGAATTTGCCCCAAAGATACAGATGTAGTGAAAAGAGCCATATGCACCCCAATGTTCATAGCAGCAATGTCCACAATCGCCAAACTGTAGAAGGAGCCGAGATACCTTTCAACAGATGAATGGATAGAGAAGATGGGGTCCATATATACAATGGAATATTACTCAGCCATCAGAAAGGATGAATACCCAACTTGTTTCGACAGGGATGGGACCAGAGGAGATTATGCCAAGTGAAATAAGTCAAGCAGAGAGAGTCAATTATCATGGTGACACTTATTTGTGGACCATGAGGAATAGCATGGAGGACATTAGGAGAAGGGAAAAGTGAAGGGGGAGAAATTGGAGGGGAGATGAACCATGAGAGACTGTGGACTCCGGGAAACCAAAGGAGGGTTTTAGAAGGGAGAGAGGAAGGGGATGGGTGAGACTGGTGACAGGTATTAAGGAGGGCACAGACTGCATGGAGCACTGGGTGTCCTACACAAACAGTGAATCATGGAACACTATATCAAAAACGAATGATGTACTGTATGGTGACTAACATAACACAAAAATTTAAAGAATAAAAAGAATTAAAAAGAAGGGCCCAGTTTCCCACATTCACAAGAACTTCGGCTCACTGAGGAACTGAAAGACAAGAAGGGGAAGCACTGGGACGAGGTGGGGTAGAAACAGAAATGTCTCTGAGTGTAGCTGCTTTGTGGTCCCTCTTCAAGGGTAGGTCTGGCCTTCCGAGGACATGGAGGCATGTTTCAAATTGTAGGTCTTTTTATTATTTATGTGTGGCCAGGCCAGCCAAGAGACTCAATGGAAAATGACTGCCATTGGAAAGGTAGTTGGTTGTACTCAGATTCTAAGATGACAAGACACACTATGTCCTATGGGGCCACACAGGGTGGCGCTAGGGTCGATCAGGCAGAGGCAACGATGGGAAAACGGGCAGGAGCCTTTATTGTGGTTTCCGTGGAAAAATAAAATCGTCAAGACAGGGTCAGCGGGATGAGAATGGGCTCTTTTGAATGATTTCAGCAGGCTCTGCTATCAGAGGGACACTATCTAGTTTTTTGGTTCCTGGCCCTTGAGTGATTAGGGTAGGTGGGTAGTGGTCTGGAGTGTGATAGCCAAATGGAGGAGGGGGTTGGAGACACATATGGACTCCGGTTTGATTGGTTTTCATAGGAGAGGCATGCTCGAAGGCAAGTCACTTAGCTCCTCTAGGAACTAGTCAGCCAGGTCTGGGAGAGGAGGCAGTCCCTCTGGGGTGGGTAAGACCTCAGAGTACACGGCCGATACAGGATACAGTGATGGCAGTGGCCAGGTGCCTCGACCAGGTACAGCTTCGAGGATCTGCTGGTAGGGGTAACAGGATAAAGACACAGAGCTCTTGTCCTCGGTGACTTCCACTGCTGTCAGTGTATGATCTATATTTGGCATTCCTCTGATTATGAAGAAAGTGGCTCAGCTTCGTATGTTTCTGGTCAGTTTCGTGTTTCCCAGTCTTTGCCCATATGGAGCTCTTGCCCACTTTTTTGCGGATTTTATCTTTTCATGTATGATAACTAGAATCTTTTCTTTATGATATTTGATATATACTGGGTGTAATCCTGTGCTAGTTCTATATATTGCAAATCCAGTCTCCCTTTGAGTGGCCTGACTTCTCACCACCTTTATGGTATGTTTGCCTCATCAAGTAGTCCAATGAGTTCATCTGTTCCCTAACATCACGTCCTTTTGTCTTGTTACATAAATCCCTTTTCACCCTGAGATCCTAGTGATGCTCTCCTGTGCCCTCTCCTAAAAGGTTTATGGTTTTATCTTTCTCATTATGTAGCTCCTTGTCTGCTGTTGCCTTGTATGACAAAGTCCTAATTGCTCTAGTTTTGTCCTAAATCTCAGTACCTAGCAGGGCAAGTCCCCGCCTTGTCCATTGTCATTAAGACTGTCTCCAGGATTCTTGGCTCTAGCTATTCTATGTAAATTGATAAAAATCCATTTGTAGGAGAAGAAATGTGTTGGGATTTTGATCATATTTGCAGTGACTATAGTTCGATTTGAGGACAATGGTCGTCCTTCTTCACAGAGTGTTCCTGCCCAAGAACACGTCATCTTTCCATTTCTGGATGTCTTTAATGTTTTTCAATGACCTTTTGTAATCATTACCTTTAAAATAAGTCTCATGTCTTTACGATTCATTCCTCAGTATTTTAATTTCAGGCTCCTGGTACAAACGATATTTTAAAAATCGTATTTTCTGTGGAAATGGAATTGATTTCTGTCTATTGATTTTGTATCAACCATCTCTGCTAAATTAACTTATTAATTGCAGTAAGTTAGTAGTGCACTCGGATTTGCTATTAACATAGTCATCATCTACAAATTTATAATAGTTTTATTTCTTCCTTCTCAGTGTTTTTATTTTTAATGCATTTTATCACTATTTTTTTCTTGCCACACTGGCTAGGACTTGAGGTTTATTGTTGAATAAAGTGATAATGACAGGTACCCTTATCTTGTCCGATCTTAAAGGCGAATACTACAACATTTCACCACTAAGCATAATATTTGCTGTGAGGTTTTTTTTTTTTTAAGATATATTTATTTGAGAGAGAAAGAGAGAAAAAACAAGCAGAGGAAGGAGCAGAAGGAGAGGAACAAGCAGAGTCCACCCTGAGCACGGAGCCCAGTGTGGGGCTTGACCCCACAACACTGACCTGAACCAAAATCAGAAGTTAGATGCTTAACTGACTGAGCCACCCAGGCATCCCTTGCTATGAGTTTTTGTGGATTCTATTTATGGAATTAAAGAAGTTCCTTTCTTTTTTTTTTTTTATGTTTATTTATTTACTTTTTTTTTAGTAAACTCCACACCCAATATGGGGCTCGAACTCACGACTCCCAAGATCAAGAGTCACATGCTTTCCCAACTGAGCCAACTAGGGGCCCCTAAAGAAATTCCCTTCTATTCCTAATTTGTTAAGGGGATTTAACATAAACAGAGATAACATTTTATGAAGTGCTTTTTCTAACTCCATTAAAAGAATTCTGGTTTATTTCCATCGAAATGTTAAAGTGGTAAATACACTGGTTTCTAATATTAAGCCACCTGGGGTTTACTGAGAAAAGCCCAAAATCCCAATGCAAAGTATTATCTTTTCCAATATATTCCCTGATTGATTTTGTTTGCAAATATATTGGTTATTGTTGACATGTCTCTGTTTGCAACTGAGATTGGCCTTCACTTTTCCTTTCTCATACTTTCTCTCATCTTGCTCTGTGGTTTTGCTAGTTTCATAAAATGAGTTAGGAAGTAATCCTTCCTGTTTATTCTCTGGAAGAGTTAGTGTAAGATTGGAATTCTCTGATCCTTGAAGATTTGATTTAAATCTCCTATTGAACATCTGGGCTCAGTATTTTCTTTCTGATGAGATGTTTATATATAATTTCTCTAACAGTTATAGGGATATTAAGGTTTGCTATTCCTTATTAAGTTACCATTTTGTAGGAATATAGCCACTTCATGTAAATCTTTAAATTATTGTCATAACATTCATAATATTCTCTTATCTGTTTACTCTCCCCAGAATCTATGATTATGTCCCTCTTCTCATTTCTATTCATTTCTACTTGTGCTTTCTGACTACTTTGATTAATCTACGAGACATTTGCAAAGAACCATCTTATAAATCATTGATCCTCTTTATTATAATTTAATTTCTATTTCAATAATTTATTCTTTTATGTTTATTATGTCCATCTTTTCCTTTGGATTTATTTTTTTCCTCTTGGATAAGTTAAAGTGAATACTTTGCTTCTTCACTTTGAGCCATTTTTGTTAATGTAACAATTACCTTTACGAATTCCCTTCTCAGTACAATTTACCTACATCTTACGGCCTTAGTATGGGATATTTCCATTATAATTTAGTTCTAAGTATTTTTAATATCCATGATGATTTGTTTATATATGTTTAATATGTCCAGCTGCGCCTGGGCAGCTCAGTGGGTGAAGTGTCTGCCTTCGGCTCGGGTCATGATCCCAGCGTCCTGGGATCGAATCCCGAATTGGGCTCCCTGCTCAGCAGGGAAACTGCTTCTCCCTCTCCCACTTCCCCTGCTTGTGTCCCCTCTCTCGCTGTGTCCCTCTCTGTCAAATAAATAAATAAACAAAATCCTTTAAAAAAAAAGTATTTCCAAACATAGCGTTCTTTGAGAGATTTTATTTTTAAGGTTTTAGTTTTAATTCCAGTGTAGTTAACAGTGTTACGATCGAGGGATTGTTCAGGTGTACGATCGAGGGATTTGACAATTCTGTATATTAGTGCTCATCATGACAAGTGTGCACTCTAATCCTCATCTCCTATTTCACCCATCCCCCACCCACTTCCTCTCTGGCGACCATCAGTGTGTTCTCTCTAGTTGAGAGTCAGTTTCTTGGTTTGCCTCTTTGCTTTCCTTAACTCGTTTGTTTTGTTTCTGAAATTTGTCTTTCTCTGATTGACCTGTTTTGCTTAACATTACGTTACCTAGCTCCATCCACGTTGTTGCAAATGGCGAGATTTCATTCTTTTTTATGACTAATATTCCATTCTGTATATAGACCACATCTTCTTTATCCATTCGTCTATTGATGGACACTTGGCTGCTTCCATAATTTGGCTACTGTACGTAATGTTGCCCTAAATGTAGGGCTGCATATAGCCTTTCAAATTAGTATTTTGTATTTTGGGGGTAAATACCCAGTAGTGCAATTACTGGATCACAGGGTGGTTCTATTTTTGAGTGTTTGAGGAACCTCCATACTGTTTTCTACAGTTTGCGTTTCTACCAACAACATAATATGGTTCCCCTTTCTCCACATCCTCACCAACACCTGTTGTTCCCTGTGTTATTGATTTTAGCCCTTCCAACAAGTGGAAGGTGATGTCTCATTGTAGTTTTGATTGATATTTCCCTGATGATGAGTGATGCCTAGCACCTTTAATATGTCTGTTGGCCATCTGTATGTCTTCTCTACAGAAATGTCTATTCATGTCTTCTGCACATTGTTTTAAAATTTTAATTTTTTAAAATTTCTTTTCAGTGTTCCAGAATTCATTGTTTATGGACCACACCCAGTGCTCCATGCAGTACGTGCCTTCCATAATACCCACCACCAGGCTCACTCAACCTCCTGCCCCCTCCCCTCCAAAACCCTCAGTCCCTCAGAGTCCACAGTCTCTCATGGTTTGTCTCCCCCTCCAAATTCCCCCAACTCCCTTCCCCTCCCCAGCTCCCCATGTCCTCCATGTTATTCCTTATGCTCCACAAGTAAGCGAAACCATATGATAATTGACTCTCTCTGCTTAACTTATTTCACTCAGCATAATCTCTTTCAGTCCTGTCCATGTTGATACAAAAGTTGGGTATTCATCCTTTCTGATGGAGGCATAATACTCCATTGTATATATGGACCACATCTTCTTTATCCATTCGTCTGTTGAAGGGCATCTTGGTTCTTTCCACAGTTTGGCAACTGTGGCCATTGCTGCTATGAACATCGGGGTACAGTTGACCATTCTTTCCACTACATCTGTATCTTTGGGGTAAATACACAGTAGTTCTTCTGCCTGTTTTTAATGGGATTATTTGTTTGGGGGGTATTGAGTTGTGCAAGTTATTTGTATACTTTAGATACTAACCCTTTATCAGATATGTCCTTTGCAAATATCTTTTTCCATTCAATAGGTTGTCTTTAGTTTTGTTGATTGTTCCCTTCTCTGTGCAGAAGCTTTTTATTTTGATGTAGTCCCAATAGTTTGTTTGCTTTTGTTTTCTGTGCCTCAGGAGACATATCTAGAAAGATGTTGCTATGGCCAATGTTAGAGAAAATACCGCTTGTGCTCTCTTCTAGGATTTTTATGGTTTCAGGTCTCACATTTGGGTCTTTAATCCATTTTGAGTTTATTTTTGTGTGTGGTGTGGTCCAGTTTCATTCTTTTGCATAGCGCTATCCAGTTTCCCCAGTACCATTTGTTGGAGAGACTTTTCCCCATTGCGTATTCTTGCCTCTTTTGTCAAATTAATTTCACCATATAATCTTGGGTTTGTTTGGGGGCTTTCTATCCTGTTCCATTGGTCTATGTCTCTGTTTTTGTGCCAGGACCATATTATTTTGATTACTATAGCTTTGTAGTATATCTTGAATCCTGGGATTGTGATACTTTCAGGTTTGTTTTTCTTTCTCAAGATTGTTTTGGGTATATGTAGGTTCTTTTGTGGTTCCATACAAACTTTAGGATTATTTGTTCCAATTCTGTGAAAAATACTGTTGGTATTTTGATAGGGATTCACTAAGTCTGTAGATTGCTTTGAGTAGTATGGGCATTTGAACAATGTTTGTTCTTCAAATTGATGACCATGTAATATCTTTCCATTTGTCTGTGTCATCTTCAATTTACTTCATTAGTGTTTTACAGTTTACAAAGTATAGGTTGTTCTCCCTCTTGGTTAAGTTTATTCCTAGGTATTTTATTACTTTTGATGACATTGTAATAATTTCTCTTTCTGTTGCTTCATTATTATTGTTTAGAAATGCAGTGGATTTCTGTACATTGATTTTGTATCCTGCAGCCTCACTGAATTCATTTATCAGTTCTAGCATTTTTTTGGTGGTGAGTTTTTGGTTTTCTGTAACTAGTATCATGTCAGATGCAAATAGTGAAGGTTTTTACTTCTTCCTTACCCATTTGGATGCCTTTTATTTATTTTTCTCATCTCATTGCTGTGGCTAGGATTTCCAGTACTGTGGTGCATAAAAATGGTGAGAGTGGACATCCTTATCTTGTTCCTGACCTTTGGGAAAAGCTCTCAGTGTGTCCCTATTGAGTATGAGGTTTGCTGTGGGTTTTTCATATATGACCTTTATTGTGGTTAGGGATATTCCCTCTCAACCTACGTTACTGAGTGTTTTTATCATGAATGGATGTTGTACTTTGTCAAATGCTTTTTCTTCATCTATTAAAACAATCATATGGTTCTTATCCTTCATCTTTCTAAAAATATTTATTTATTTGAGAAAAAGAGTGAGAGAGAGTGCAGGGGCAGGAGGGAGAGGGAGAATCTCAAGCAGACTCCCCAATGAATGCAGAGCCTGATGCAGGACTCTGTCTCATGATCCTGAGATCACAACATGAGTGGAAACCAAGAGTCAGATGCTTAACCCAGGAGCCCCTTACCCTTTCTCTTACTAATATGGCGTATCACACTGATTGACTTACAATTATTGAACCACCATTGCATCCAGGAATAAATCCCACTTGATAGTGGTGAATGACTTTTTTAATGTATGGTTGAATTTTGTTTAAAAGCAGTTTGTTGAGACTTTTTGCATCTATGTTCATCAGAAATATCAGCCTTTACTTCTTTTCTTTGTGGTGTCTTTATCTGGTTTTGGCATCAGGGGAATGCAGGTCTCTCGGAATGAATTTCTAAGTTTTCCTTCTTCTAGTTTTTGGAATAGTTTGAGAAGAAAGGTTATTCATGCTTCTTTAAATGTTTGGTAGAATTCACCTGTCAAGCCATCTGGTCCTGGACCTGTGTTTGCTGGGAGTTTTTTGATTCTTGATTCAATTTCATTGCTGCTTATTGGTCTGTCCAAATTTTCTATTCCTGTTTCAGTTTTGGTAGGTTATATTTCTAGGAATTTATCTATTTCTTCTAGACTATGCAATCTGTTGGCTGTAGTTTTTTTTATAATATTCTCTTATAATTGTTCATATTTCTATGGCACTGATTGTTTCTCCTCTTTCATTTCTGATTTCTTTGAGTTCTCTTTCTCTCTCTCTTTGATGAGTGACTAAAAGTTTATCAATTTTGTTGATATTTTCAAAAATCAAGTCCTGATTTTATTGATCTATTCTATTGTGGTTTTTTAAATTTCCACTTATTCTCTAATTTTTACTATTTCTTTCCTTCTACTGGCTTTGGGTTTTGTTTGTTCTTTTTCTAGCTCCTTTAGGTGTAAGTTTGTTTGAGTTTTTCCTTGCTTCTTAAGGTAGGCCTGTATTGCTGTGAACTTCTTTCTTAGAACAGCTTTTGCTGTATCCCAAAGATTGTGGACCATTGTTTTCATTTTCATTTATCTCTATGGATTTTTGGCTTTCCTCTTTGATTTTTTTTCTTTTTTTTTTTTTAACTTACTTTTGAGTAGCAGATTTTTTTCCAGATATTTTTATTGTGCTTGATTTCTAATTTCATTGTTGTGGCCAGAAAAGATGCACTTTGATCTTGATTTTGTTTGACTTGTTTTGTTCCCTAATATGTGATCATTCTGGAGAATGTTCCATGTGCACTTGAAAAGAATGTATATTCCATTTTAGGATGAATTGTTCTGACTATATCTGTTAAATCCACCTGATCCAATGTGTCATTCAATGCCATGGTTTCCTTGTTGATGTTCTGTTTGGATGATCTGTCTATTGATATAAGTGGAGTGTTAAGGGTCTGTACTATTATTGTATTACTATCAATTATTTCCTTTATGTATGTTGTTAACTGCTTTAAGTATTTGGGTGATCCCGTGTTGGCTGCATAAGTATTAATAATTTTATTTCATCTTGTTGGATTGTCCCCTGAATGGTTATCTCCTTTTTTTTTTTTGTCTTTGGTTCAGTTTTTGTTTTTAGAGTCTGTTTTGTCCAATATAAATCCATTTCACATCCATTTGCATGAAAAGTGCTTCTCCATCTCTTCACTTTCCTTTTTATTTTCTTTTTAAAAATTAGAATATAAGGTATTATTTGTTTCAGGGGTACAGATATGTTTTTCATCAGCCTTATATAATACCCAGTGCTCATTACAACACATTCCCTCCCCAATGCCCATCACCCAGGTACCCCATCCCCCCACCCCTCCCCTCCAGCAAGCCCCAGTTTGTTTCCTGAGATTAAGAGTCTCTTATGGTTCATCTCCCTCTTTAGTTTTGTCCTGTTTCATTTCTTCCTCTCTTCCCCTATGATCCTCTGCCTTGTTTCTTAAATTCTACATATCAGTGAGATCATATGATAATTGTCTTTCTCTGATTGACTTATTTTGCTTAGCATAATACCCTCTAATTCCATCCATGTCATTGAAAATAACAAGATTTCATATTTTTGATGGCTGTGTAATATTCCATCACATATATATCTCCCTTCTTCTTTATCCATTCATCTGTCAGTGGACATCTGGGCTCATTCCATAGTTTGGCTATCATGGATGTTGCTGCTATAAACCTTGGGGTGTAGGTGTGACCCTTCAGATCACTCCATTTGTATCTTTAGGGGAAATACTAGTAGTGCAATTGCTGGGTCTAGGGTAGCTCTATTTTCAAATTTTTGAGGACCCTCCATTGTGTTTTCTAGAGTGGCTTCACCAGCTTGCATTCCCACCAACAGTGCAGGAGGGTTCCCCTTTCTCCACATCCTCACCAACATCTGTCATTTCCTTAGTTGTTAATTTTAGCCATTCTGACTGGTGTGAAGTGGTAAGTCATTGTGTTTTGATTTGTATTTCCCTGATGCTGAGTAATGTTGAGTACTTTTTTCATGTGCCTGTTGGCCATTTGGATGTCTTCTTTGCAGAAATATCTGCTCATGTTTTCTGTCTATTTCTTGATTGGATTCTTTGTTCTTTGGGTGTTGAGTTTGATAAGTTCTTTATAGATTTTGGATACTAGCCCTTTATCTGATGTCATTTGCAAATATCTTCTCCCATTCTGTTAGTTGTCTTTTGGTTTTGTTGACTGTTTCCTATGCCGTGCAAAAGCTTTTGATCTTGATGAAGTCCCAGTAGTTCATTTTTGCCTCTTGTTTCCCTTGTCTTTGGAGATGTGTCTAGAAAGAAGTTGCTGCAGCCAAGGTCAAAGAGATTACTTATCCCTTCACTTTCAATGTGCTTGTGTCTTTAGGTCTGAAATGAGTCCACTGGAGGCAGGATACAGATGGGTCTTGTCTTTTTATCTTTTCTGTCACCCTGTGCCTTTTTATTGGAGCATTTAGTCCTCTGATATTGAAAGTAACATATTGCCATTTTGTTAATTGTTTAATGCTTATATTTTTAGTTACTTTTTCTTTTCTTTTTCTCTTCTCATGATAAGTGGACTTTTCTTAATGATATATGTGGATTCCTTTCTCTTTGTTTTTTACCTATCTATTACTGATTTTTTATTTGTGGTTATCATTAGGTTTGTTTGTAACATCATTTGCATACGGCAGTCTATATTAAGATGATGGTCACTTGATTTTGAACCCAATCTTTAATCCTCTCCCCTCCACATTTTAGGTAGATGGTGTCAAACTTCACATCCCTTTATTTTGTGAGTCCCTTGACTGATTTTTACAGATACACTTACTTTTGCTGTGTCTGTGCTTCCTACTTTCCTTAGTCTTTCTTTTGGTCTTTCCTTTCTGCTTAGAGTCCCCTTTACCATTTCTTGCAGGGCCAGTTTAGTGGTCTTGAATTCCTTTAAATGTTTGTGGTTTTTTGAGAAACTCTTTATCTCTCCTTCTATTCTGAATATCAGTCTTGCTGAGTAGAGTATTGCCTGCAGATTTTTTTCTTTTCAGCATTTTGAAGGCATCATTCTACTCCCTTCTGGCCTGCAAAGTTTCTGCAGAAAAATCCACTCATAGCCTTATGAGGTTTCCCTTGTATGTAACTGCTTTCTTTTCTCTTGCTACCTTTAAAATTCCCTCTGTATCACTACTTTTTGCTATGTGTCTTGATATGAACTTCCTTGGGTTGGTTTTGTTGGCAGATCTCTGTGCCTTCTGGATCTGAATTGCTGTTTCCTTCCCCAGACTGGAGTGTGCTGGCCACTCTAGGGGCTGCTTGCACACTGCCAGGCCTGTGGCATTACCTTGTATGGACCGTGCCCAAGAGCATATTAGAGAGGGCAGTAGTCAAAGAACATGGTGGGGGTGGTGCATTGGGGCAGCCCTGCTAGCAAGTTTTACACCCTGCCATTCCTCTATGGGAGGGGCTCTGCAGTGCCCATACTGAGGCGGGCTGTCTGGAGGGAGGGATTGTGGGAGGTACAGCATGGGGGTGGGGCAGCCGTGCTAGCACGTTAAGTAGTGAGTCCTCGGGTGCCCATGTGTTTATGCTGGGGGACAGGAGAGGGAAATGGCACCTGCCAGTTCCTTTATTCCTGGGGGAGTTCCCCAGCAATTTCTGTCTCTCTAGAACATGCTCTGAAATTAGTATATTACTCTCCTTCCTGTATGCCCCAGGAACCTTTCAGAGAGCTGCTTCTCTGCTCTATCTCCATGGGCTTTTTGTTGTGCTGTCTCTTTAAGGGCAGGGACTGTTTCCCCTTGGCTGCCCTGCTCTTCCATAGCCAAGCCTACAGATTTTTTAAAATTCCAGGTTTTGAGTCCCGCTGGTTATAAGAACTTAACAACAGTCAACCCCTCTGGTTTTCAAAGGCAGATGTTATGGGGATTCATTTTCCCATGTGGACTTCCTGACATGGGGGAAGGGGTCTGTTTCTCACCCTTCTCTATGCCCCCAGTTGTCTCCCTCCCATAGCTGCTTGGGCAAGTTCATTTAGTTCTGACCCTGTCTCCACCATCCTGCCCTCTTTGATGTGGCTTCTTCTCTACATTTAGTTGCAGGATTTATTCTGCCAGTCTTCAGGTGGTTTCTGATGCAAGTGTTATCTAGTTGTATCCATGGGATGAGGTGAGCCTAGGGTTCTCCTACTCTGCCATCTTCTTGGGATGTCCTTCCAGTTATATTTTGTTACAGATTTTTAATAATTGTATTGTGTTCAGAGAAGGTGATATATATAATAAGCTTCTGAAATTTATTGAAGTTTGCTTTAACTCCACAGTATGGTCAGTTTTTATAAATGTTCTGTGCACATTTGAAGAGAATGTGTAATTCTGTAACTGCTGGGGTGGGGGGAATGCTCCATATAGGACTATTTGATCAAACTTGTTAATTATTTTATTCAAATCCACTATTCCTCGCTCTCTTTTCTTTGAGGGGGTCTGCTTAGTTGGTTAATTGTTGAAATTGTTGTACTAAAAATCTTCTACTCTGGGGCACCTCGGTGGTTTAATCAGTTAAGTGTCTGACTCTTGATCTCAGCTCAGGTCTTGATCTCAGGGTCATGAGTTCAAGCCCTGTGTTGGGATCCATGCTAGGAGTGGAGCCTACTTACAATAAAAAACTTAAAAAAAAAAAAAAGAAAACCTTGCACTTTGATGGTAGGTTGTCAATTTCACCTTGTAATTCTGTCCCTTTTTGCTTCATGTATTTTAAGATTACGTTCTACGAGCATACAGAGTTTGACTTTTTTATATCTTCCTGGCAAATTAGAACTTTCAGCCACACATAAAAACCTTCTTTATTACTAGCTATATTTCTTATATTAAAGTCTGTTTTCTCTTATATTAATGTAACAAAACCAATTTCCTTTGTATGATATTAGCTTGGTGTCTCACATTTTATCCTTTGGCTTTTAATCTTTCTGTGCCTTTATATTAGGGGAGATTGTTTTAATAATCAGTGTAGAACTAAATGTTTTATTCACCTTAATATGTATCTTTTAACTGGAGGATTTTGTTCATTAATATCTATTCCGCTACCATATTATTATATGCTTTCGATTCTTTTTTTTTCTTCCTTTTCTTGCCTCCTTTGGGTTGAATTTGTTTTTTGTGTTCTTTTTTTAAGATTTTATTTATTTATTTGACAGAGACACAGTGAGAGAGGGAACAGAAGCAGGGGGAGTGGGAGAGGGAGAAGCAGGCTTCCCATTGAGCAGGGAGCCCAATGTGGGGCTTGATTCCAGGACTTTGGGATCATGACCTGAGCCAAGGGCAGACACTTAATGACTGAGCCACCCAGGTGCCTAATTTGTTTTTATTTAACTCCATTTTATTCCCTTCTGCTAATTTGGATGTTACATCATCCATGTCTGCTGTTCTAATGGTTACCATAGCTATTTTAATAAGCATCCCTAAAAGGAATAAATTTTTCAGTTTTGTTACTCTCCTCACAATTATATAAAGAATTTAGAATAGTTTAATCTCAACTGTTTATACATCAAATGATATTCTCATTCACGGTAATTTCAGTTGTTCTCTATTATTTATTTAAATACTACAAATTCCACTTTATATATTCAGTGTTTATTGAAATTTATTTAAAATCAGTTAAATTTATCAAATTTTGCACTTTGCCTCTTTCTACATTACAGACTAGCTCCCTAAGTTATGTCCATCAGAAGTTCCATTAGTTTAAGAGTCTACTGGTGAAACTCTTTGTTTCTTTGCCTGAAAAGTCATATATTTTTCCCTTGTACTTGAAAAAAATGATTTTTATAGAAGGGAGAATTCTAGGATAACAGCTGTTTTCTGTGAGTTTATTGAACGCATTATTCCTCTGTCTCTTGGCTGCCATTTTTGCTTCTGAGCAGTCAGCCATCACTCTGGGGTTGGGGGGGATTTTTGTTTGTTTGTTTGGTTTGGTTGAAATCTGTCTGCTCTGAAGCTAGTCAGCTAATTTTAAGATTTATATTTCCTTTTTGGTGAAGGTATCCATATGATGTACCTTAAGGTTTTCTTTTTTTTTTTTAATTTTTTTAAAAATTTATTTTTTTGACAGAGATCACAAGTAGGCAGAGAGGCAGGCAGAGAGATAGGAGGAAGAAAGCTCCCTGCTGAGCAGAGAGCCCGATGTGGGCCTTGATCTCAGGACCCTGGGATCATGACCTGAGCCGATGGCAGAGGCTTAACCCACTGAGCCACTGAGGCACCCCAAGGTTTTCTTTTTCTTTTTTCTTTTTTTTTTTTTTTTAAGATTTTATTTCTTTGAGGGAGAGAGAGCACACGAACAGAGCAGAGGGGCAGAGGGAGAGGGAGAAGCAGACTCCCAGCTGAGCAGGGAGCCTGACACAAGCTGGATCCCAGGATCCCGAGATCATGACCTGAGCCAAAGGCATACAGTTCACTGACTGAACCACCCAGGCGCCCCCACTTGGGGGTTTCTTTATATTAATTCCACCTGGAATTTGTTGGGTTTTATTGAACTCATGTTGTCTTTCAGCAGTTCAAGAAAATTCTCAGCCAGGATCTCAGAGATTGCTTCTTGCCCATTCTGTCAGTTTCTTCTGAGCTCTTGGGAAACTTTCGTGAGATGTTTTTTCACCATCGTCCACATATTTTAACAGATCTTCAGAGTTTACAGCTGTTTGTCTGCACTGCAGTTTGGATAACTTTTCCACTTTTATCACACAGCTGTCTGGTTTGCTCAGTTTTGTTTAAATCTCCTGTTTAATCCATTCATTGGGCTTTAAACTTTAATGAATACATTCTAGTTTTAGACCTTCTATTTGGTTATTTTATTTTTTTTAAGACTATTTATTTGAGAGAGAGTGAAAGAGCATAGGCAGGGGATGAGGCAGCAGCAGAGAGGGAGAAGGAGAGGCAGGAAGCAGTACTCAATTCCAGGACCTGAGATCATGACCCAAGCTGAAGGCAGATGCTTAACCAACTGAGCCACCCAGGTGCCCTATTTGGTGTGTTCATTTTTGTATTCTCTTATTCTTTGCTCAAATATTGAGGCTTCTCCTTTATTTACTTGTTTTTTAAGTCTTGAACATGTTCATTAGAGATGATCTTAAGACAACTTGTGATTTGTCAATTTAAAAATGTTTTGTTTCTCCATGCCATAGATCAAAGGTAATGTAAAGAACTACCAAAAAGAATTAGCTTCCTTCTCCTGGAATTGCCCATCAGCATAGCACAGTGTGATCATTTTTGAATTGCTAAAACACATTTATTAAAGGCTTTTGCTATGCTTCTCTTCACAAAGTAATGCCATTACAGCCCATAATTTTTGGTAAGTTACTTCTCATCTCAGAATCCACCTTCTCAGAAAGCAAAGGTCCGTGCAGGATCATAGATTCTGAGTATATTTGGAGAGCCTCTGAAATTGCCTCTCTTCCTGACTCAGGCAATGATGATTTTATATTTGAACTTTAAGTTGGCTCAGGGGCAGTGACTGAGACCTACTGAGACTGTAAGAGCTTACTGAACCTTCTGAAGGGTGATTCCTAAAAAGAGCATTTCTGTCTCGGAAGGTTGAAGTTATTTTTCTCAGTCAGTCTCGAATTGATATCTGAGAAACCATAGGGAAGGCACCTTTTCCCGCCACCTGGGTCACAAACAATTAACAAGGCACTTAAACAGGAACCCTTGTTTTATTTTTTTTAAGGAACCCTTGTTAAAAAAATATATATATGAAATATTGCTATTTCAGATTCTGAATTCTGACATTTGAAATCTTTGGGGTTTCATTTCACTACTTCTGCTGGCTCCTACTCATGGTGACTTTTTCCTTGTGTATCTTGTGACTTTTGAGGGTAAACATCACGTTCCTTGGAACTGGTGAACATCTGTGAGAATCCTTTGAGGACTGGAGTGTAGTCTGCATTTGTCTCCATTTGTGTCTGCCTGTCATCGAGGGATTCTTCCATCCCTAGACCACCTGCATTTCAATGTGTAGTGGTCCACCTGCTGCCCAGGCTAAGGCAGGAAGTTTCCGTACTTGCCATTTCTGTGCAGTACATTTACTTCTTGTTCACCCTTACGGTGTCGTAACTTCACATGCAGCTTCCTACCAGCCTCCTCACCTCACGTGGGCCCCAGGCTGAGTCACTGGTTCCCCAGGTCCCATGAGCAATCAAAATAGCAGCTTACTGTTTCCGGGGCTGACCCCTGCTTAGTGCTTGGCTCAGCCTTCTGAAGTCCCTTAATTTTGTGCCACTTTAGTGACACATTTTTAAAAGATGCTGAAATATATGTTTAAGCATTTTCATGGGCTCAGTGGAAGGGTTATTTATGCATATTATTGTGTGTGTCATACAGCTAGACACAGACATCTTCAGCTTCTTCTCTGGATTACTCCGCAACTAGTCTTTTCCTAGACCACTCCACCAAAACCACTCTCATTGAGATTGCCAGCGTTAGTTGCGTGGCTGAATCCTGTGATCATCATCTTCATCTTCCTCATACCCCCTCAGCAGAATTTGGTGTACCCGATTATTCCATCTTTTCCCAACAGATTCTCCCTGTGGCTTTCAGGATACCTCATCTTTTGTGGTTTTGCTTCTCACTGGACCCGTCTTTTTGGTCTCTGGTCTCTTTGTCTGGGTTCATCTCATCGAGATATTAGCATTCCTGAAACCTCAATTCTGAACTTGCTATCTACATTCCTAGTCCAGGTGATCTCTGACCCAACACTGAGAATGATCCGTGTGCCAGTAACTACCCAATTTATGTTTTTAGCCTCATCTCTCTGGAACTCGAGACTTCCATTCATCTGACCGATAGATACCTCCCCTAGGTGTCTAGTGTCTGTGAGACATCTCACACATAATATATTTTAAACTTATCCCTCTTCCACCTTCTCCCTCCAAAAAACCCAGTCTTCCTCAGTTCTTCCCATGTCTTTACATGGCATTGTCATTGACCCCATTGCCAGGAGTTAATGATTTCTGTCATCCCCTCACGTCTCTCCCCAGTCCATCAGTGGGTCTTATAGTGTCTACCTGTGAAATTATCTCGAACCTGACCACTCCTCATGTCCACCTTCCAGGCAAAAGTTGTCATCATCTTAATCTTCTGTTACCTGGACAACCATTCAAGTCTCTAAATGGCCCTCCTGGTTCCCATTCTTGTCTCTCTACCTCCAATGCTGCCACCATCATCACCTCCTCCAGCTGGAGATCTTTTGAAAATATGTCAAATCATGGCATTCTCCTATTCAGGATGCTCATGCTTAGAATAAAATCTGGACTCCTTACCCTGGCAAACAAGGCCTGTGTTGTCTACCCTCTGTTGATTCTCTCACCTCCTCCCTCTCTCTCTCTGCTTCCCCCTGTTCCTCTTACGCTTCTGCCCACTGACCTTTTCCCTTTCCTCAAACACATCAGACTGAATCCAGGCTCAGTGCCTTTACTTGTGCTGTTCCCTGTACCTCAGAAGCTCTTCTCCCATTTCTTTCTGTGGCTCACTCCTTCTCATAATTTCCATTTCTGCTCAAATATCACCTCAGTAGAAAGGCCTTCACTGACCACTCCACAGAAAATGGAACTATCCATAGTCTCCATCCCCTTACAGCATTCAACACCATGTGAAACTATACAATTTATTTCATTGATTTGTTTCCTATGTATTTTTCCCATTCGAATGTATACTTCATAAGGACAGAGCCATTGTTTCTCTCATTTATCATTCTCTCCTCAGAACCTGGAAGCATGGTTGGGCTCAAATACAGGATATATCTCATTTTATGTAACAGATGCTCAATAAATATTTTTGAAATAAAGACTGAATGTTGCTTCACTCCCACAATAACCAGTGAGACAAATGATTTCCCAATCATAGAGATGAGGAGACTGAGAGGCAGAGATGTTAAGTGAGTTGGCCTTGGTTACACCTCTAGTGAGTGTCCAAATTAAACCCAAGTATGGTATGATTTTAGAGACCATAATATTTTTTTTATTTTCAATTTTTTGAAATTTTTTTCTGAAGTTCGCTTTGAAATAATATCACATACCAAAAGAAGTTGCAAAAACAGTAGAGCTCCCTTGTACCTTCACAGAGCTTTCTCAAATGATACCATCTTGTTTAACCGTAACTGAAACCAGAAAGCTAATACTGGTGGAGAGCTAGTAACTAATGAACAGACCTTATTCACATTTCACCAGTTTGTCTCACTAACGTGTCCTGTCTCCTGAGTCTCCTCCAGCATGGAGGTCTCTGTCTTTCACCACTATGACCCTTCCAAAGAGGACCATATTCTCAGCATCAGAGTCTAATCTACACAAAGTGCTAGACTTGAGGGAAGTTTTCCCCAGTGACAGCTGTTAATTTGGGGGGAAATAAATAAATCTTTCTGAGGAGCAGAAGGGAAATGCTTCTTCCCATTCTCTTTGTTTTGCTTAGCTTGGCTGACCTTGAAGAGTTTATAAAGAATAGTGAGAGTGGCATGCTCAAGAAAGTTGAAAAAGGGGATTTCAAAGGACTGGTTGAGGTTATGGGACACCTTATGGCCGTGAAAGAACGACAGGGCAGCACCGATGAGATGTTTGAGCCCTTAAAGCAGACTATTGAATTGCTGAAGACCTATGAACAGGAACTGCCGGAAATGGTGTTTAAGCAGCTGGAGGTCAGTACAAAAGGTGTTTTCCAAATAAAAGAAAGAGAGAGAAAGTTTCTGACCTTCTGAGTGGGGTGAGGTGGGTTGAGGTAAATGAGAAATGGGGCTTGGTGAGGACCCAAGGCTCATGTTTTGGAACTATCTGTGTGATGGGTGTGTGCTTTCTAGCACACTCTGGAAACTCCTCAAATATGAGGCAGCACAATGCTGGAGAGAGATGGGAGAATTGATGTGAATGAAGTGTTTTGGTTTTTTGGGGGGGTGGGTGGGGGAGATGAGCCGAGTTTTGATTCAGAGGAAAAAAAGCAAGTCTGGGGGTGCCTGGGTGGCTCAGTGGGTTAAAGCCTCTGCCTTCGGCTCAGGTCATGATCCCAGGGTCCTGGGATCGAGTCCCACATTGGGCTCTCTGCTCAGCAGGGAGCCTTCTTCTCCATCTCTCTCTGCCTGCTGCTCTGCCTACTTGTGATCTCTGTCAAATAAATAAATAAAATCTTAAAAAAAAAAAAAAAAGCAAGTCTGAACAACGTTAAGATGGACTAAGGAGATGGGAAGCATGAAAAAAAATAGTGAAGTGCTCTGAGAAAATACAGAAAAGGGCACAGGTTTCCCGGGTAGCATTGGAAGGCACAAAGGGTATGGAGGAGTAAGAAGGAGGGGATGGCCAGGCAGGCAGGCAACCAGGGAGAGACGGGTCAGGGGAAGGGAGCCCATGATGCCATGACATCACAGCATGGCTTTGTAGGTGACTCGAAGACATCTGGGTGCCATCCAGCATCAGGTCTGTGGGTGAGGGGGAGCATGATGTGGGTCTGACCACATGGAGGTCGTCTTTGCAGGAGCTGCCTGAGAAGTGGAACAACGTGAAAAAGATGGCCATCACCGTGAGGCAGCAAGTGGCACCACTACAGGCCAACGAAGTGGCCCTCCTCCGCCAGAGGTGCTCAGCCTTTGACCTTGAACAACAGGAGTTTTGGGAGCAATTCCGCAGGGAAGCCCCCTTCAGGTATGCACCTGCTCCTTCCTTTTTCAACATGGCAATCTTTGGGTAACTGAGGGTCTTTTGGTTAAGCTCTTGAATTCTATTAGGTGATGAAGACTAGTTAAGTCTTCTCTCCCACTTGGGTGTTGGTTGGAACGTGGCGCTGATGTGGGCAGAGTCCCATCATGGCCTGGACAAGACAACCAAAGGTTAAAGGTTTAAAGGCACAAAACGGTGCCTTTAAAACAACAGCCTAGAATGTCGAAGGACTGTATGTGATCAAAACACCAGGTTTTTGACAAATCCATTCGTATTCTAAATTCTCACAGACTCGTGTTCTTTTGGTTTAAAAAAGTGGCTGGTAGCATTGGAAAGTAGTTCTGGAAGGCACTTTGGAAGCCTAGGGGAAGGATTTGAGGTGATGGAGTTCTTTCTGTCTCCACTTAGTACTGCTCAGACCCCTCCCCACTTGTGAGAAGGGGTCTTTACTTCAGACAACAATAGGACCAGGCAGCATCATTCAGATGGTTCCACATTGCGCATACACAGACCCATACAAGTTTAGTTGGAATCCTCCCTCAGTGAAGAAGTAAGTGTCCCAGGGTTCTGTGCTTGGTCCGCTGCTCAACGCAGGGGGTCCAACCAGAACAAGCTGGTTCTCAGTGTCCTTTGTATGCTGACATGGGTTGTTGATAGAGTGAAAGAAGTAATTTTTACAAGTGCATACCATAGTATCTGGCCGGAGAATGAACAACCATCCAGTTTTCCCTTGGTGGTTCTGGTTTTAGCGCTGAAAGTCACACTTCCAGGGAAGTCCCTCTGTTTCAGGCAAATTGGACCCATCAGTCCCCCAACATGGCAGACAGATAGGACCTACGTGTTTTTGTTATTCACTCACCAAACATTTATTAAGCAGCTCCTGTCTTCCAATTACTTGGGGCTAGAGAGAACAACAGTAGTGCATTAAGAGGCAGGCAGGACGGAGGGTCAGCTCTGCATGAGAAAAACGTGTATCCGTCATGAGGCTAAGGCTGTGTGCCGCCATGCTGGCCACACATTACAATCACCTGGGGAGCCTCTAAGATTGCCCATGTCCAGTCTATCTCGCAGACCAACTGAATCAGATTCTCTGGGGCCAAGACCTGGCATCAGTAGTTTGTAAAGCCCCTTGGGTGATCCCAGTGTGCAGCCGAGTTTAAGACTTGCTGCCCTAGGGGGAGGTCACTGGTTCCCCTTCAAGCCATCATGCCGGGGCATGTAATTCCGAATGAGATCTGGATCCCTCTAGAATAATTGCCTTCAGAGCTGTGCCCTTGTTTCAAGGAAATATCTATTGCTCTAACCATTGGCGAAACTCCTGGGACCGTTCTTTCAATGACTGAGACCATTTTCTGGACTCTCCTTTGGATGCACAACTGAATTTTTGAAATTCAACACTGACCATGCAGAGGCAAAGCTGGTGAGGGAGGTGGGTTATCAAGCTGAGTGGTACCACTTGGTGGTAACAATCCCACCAACGGCAACAGCCATGAAAGCAATGACATGAATATCTTTGCATCAACTGTCCCTTAAAATTTTTTTTCAAAAAAAGGAACTCCACAGATATTTGAAGAAATAAATTCCCAGAGGGTCTTCTGATACCTGCTTGAAAGTAAACAACACCCATTTGCTGGTGTGATTTTGTGTGTCTGTTGGAAATACGTATTCCTCCTTCATAGTTATATCCTGTATCTGTATTGATCAGCTGGTGTTGTTTTTTTTTTAATGTGATAGCTGCGTTGTTCTTTTCTTTCTTAGCACTTGTATCTGCTGGCTGGGAGGATACTGCTTCTCTTAGCTGGGTTTTCCAAGCTCGCATCTGTTAATTTGACATGCAGATGAATTTTTGCAAGAGAATACTTTGAAAAGAACTGCTCACAGCAGCGTGGAAAGGCAAACATTACTTCAATTGTGATGTGTTTCTCTTCTTGTCAAGAAAACATCAGGACTAGAGCAGAATTGTGGATTTAGTGCTGAAGGGAGTCTTAGTGGGAATCAACTCCTGCCTCATTTTGTTCCTTAGCTTGGTGTTATGTGAATGTGTGTGCTTGACATTTTAAGGCACTGTATGTGGCCAAAGATTTTAAATCCAGTTCCTTCCCTTTTAGATCATTTATGAATATCTAAAATGCAGCCCCTTGTGCATTCCTCTGTGAGCGCAAGTTTCTGTCCCTGATTAGACTTCAGGTCTAGCTCATGCTGATCTTGGCTTTGAGGAGGAAGAAGAAAGTGAGTGTCTCATTAGGGTCTTGCAGCCTGTCAGATGCTGGGTGATGTCTGGTCAGTTGGGTTGAGGTTCTTCGTGTTCAAGTGTGACTTCCTTCTGCAGTTCATAAGTCTGAGCTGTATCAGCATATTCCTAGCTGAGCTCCCTCACTCCACAGTAATTGGCCAAATCATCACCCTCAGGTTCAGAGACTTTTCACAACTCTTGAAGTTAGAGGTGAATTTCCCCCTTTGAGTGAAAGGAATGTTCCACACTCCTAGTGGCCTTCTGTGGTTCAGTGTTCCCGACCTTGAGTGCAGTCTTCTTTTTTTTTTTTTTTGTCAGAGAGAGTGCACACAAGCAGGCAGAGTGGCAGGGAGAGGCAGAGAGAGAAGCAGGCTCCCCGCTGAGCAGAGAGCCCGATGTGGGACTCGATCCCAGGACCCTGGGATCATGACCCACTGAGCCACCCAGGTGCCCCGAGTGCAGTCTTCTTGACCTTGAGGAATAATACCATGACATCCAGTCATCATACCCACATCAAGACCAAGGTTACCTAGCAGTTTCTTAGTCAAAGCACTTGATCTTAATGAGGTCCAACTCAATGGAGACCATTAATGTTTTCAACTGGTTGGCTACCAGATTCTGTGAACGGTTGAGAGAGCTTTCTTGAAGCACCCTCTCTTTGGGTACTACCCTGCATGACAGCTAGAAAAAGCAAAGATCTCCAGATAGGCCAGTACAGCAGACAGGAGGAAAGAAGGGCCTCTCTCTTGCTTACATAGCATCTGTTGTCCTTCAATAGTGGACTAAAAAGGGCAGAATTAGTCACCAAATCTTGCATGTACATATCAGTGTCCTAAGACATGTCATTAGTTCAGCTTGACCCTGTTCTTCCATTTAATCTGACTCACCTGATTCAGGCTTCCATAGAGCAGAAGAGGTTGTGGTCTCAGCAATGGAGTTGGCAAAATATGATGTAAGTGTTGGGATTTTAAGGTAATACATATTGCCTGACCTCAGAGACAATTTCAGACACGAGTACTCAGACATGTTCATTGAGTGGCCAACTGGAACCTCCCCTGAGGTGGCCGTCCACACCCCCGTAGAAGATGGTCCTTGAGCCAATGCGAAAATGCAGATTAGCCATTTGGAAAAAGATGAGTGGAAGGGAAGGGTATTCTGGGCAAAGGCACAGAAGGGTGAAAATGTAAGAAACAGTAAGAAAATTGCAGGACATGGAAGTGAGAATGAAGAGTTCCACACAACTGCATTTTGGCCAATATTAACCACTGAGGAGTCTAAGCATGAGGACAACACAGTATAAACAACACTGTCCCATGGCTGCAGGGAATGGGATGGAGTGAGACTGACCCAAGGTCAAGTGCTCCATGGGATAGTGATGGCAGCAGCCCAGGCAAGAAGCAATAGCCCTAGACTGAAGCCATGGCCATGACAATGGAGATAGAACAGATCTGGGAGGGATTTAGGAGGGGAATCGGCAGGACTGATCAAGTACAGGAGATGAGCAGGTAGACCAGCACCGTTCTCTGTCTTCCATCCTCGACCAGTAAGGGGAAGGCAGCACTCCTCTGCTTACTGACACAAGGACACTGAATGGAAAGAACTGGAAGATCACGGGTTCAGATTGTGGGAGGGGAGTTTTAGAATGCATATGTCATCATGGAATGCCCAGGTATGGTTCTGAGGTCAACGTGTCCCACCTGCTAGCTTCCCAAGAATGAATTCAGTTCTCACATTCCTCCCTCTGTCTCTCTCCATACCTCTGTCTAGGGAAAGCCTAAGTCAATGGTTTTTCTACAGTCATACACATGAGCACCAAATTTCCATTTCTCTTCATTCTATTCATCCCAACTTCCCAGACATTTCTCTTTTAGATTAAAGTACTTTTGCATTATTATTTCAATTTTAAAGACTTACTACAGCCCCTTCCCTCCGATTGCTTTCTTGTTCTTATACTGTATAGTTCCCCTAGGGTCTGGAGAACTACTTTCAGTTTATTAGGCACATTAATCAGCTCTGTGAATATCCTCACAATGTGCACCAGAGTTTTGAAATGGGAAGAGGGTTACCTGCCCTCACATCTAGGGATTCTTTTTGTTATTGAGGTCAAATTAACTTTTATGGGTGCACAGGAAATGACTGTCCATAAATTTAAACTATAAACAAAAATTACACCAAGAGGTAGATGAAGTTTGAAATAGATTTGAGAAAGGATCACTTCTTCCAGATATTCGAGGAGCCGGTTGTGATTTAAGGGTGTTCATATGTGCTAAGGAAAGAATGGTGAGAAAGACCATTTATGTCCTCCTGTGTACACCCCCAAACACTCCAGGAGCTCACAGCTTACCTAACAAGTTATTCCTGAATTATGACCCACTAAAAAGTAAACAATGTGGACTTTTAAAGTTTGTCTGGCAGATCTTCTACAGCAAGAGGTGAAATTCACTTTGCAAGTCACTCCGGTCAAGATAAAAAAATAGAACCTATGCACCCTGACAGTTAGTCTTTGGAAATGAAGACTAAGCAGAAGGGTCATTCATGCATGGTGAGCTTCCCTGCTGGACTACTTGCCACGAAGATGAGTGGAAGGGTTAGGGTTAGGTTTCCTTCTGGTCGCTTCCTTCTGGTTCTTTTTCCACTGTTCTCCCGGGGGAGAAGAAGCCTTGCTTATACAGACAAAGGACTCTCTTCAGCTCTGAGGACTTCAACCTCTTGTTCTGTTCTGGAACTCTCTGGAGCTGGAGAATAGCGAAGACATGCTATGATGTTCAGTCTCATTCTCTTAAGATGTAAATGCACAACTGTAACACATGAGCCAAGAACTATTTAGATGGAACAAGCAGAATCAAACCTAGCAAGCATCAAAGTTAATCTGACACTAATTTAATGGTATGCATAACTGTTATTGTGTTGCATGGTAATTAGGCTTAAGTGGCAAGTAGTTCAGGTAAATGACTTTAATTAGGATTACCTTCCATCCGTCAAGTCAAATATTTCCAAAGACAACTGAGACAAGAGGCAGTTCAAGAATAGGACTTTGTATGTCCTCCTCCCTTCCATACCTCACTACCCAACCAACCAACATACACATACATACGTTACACACATACACACATGCGGGCATGCATGTTAGACTGGAGGACATGACCAACTCTTCAGTCACTCATTTCCTCTCAACTTTCCCCTTGATGATGAACCCCATGGTGCCCTAATCTGATTTTATTTTATTTTTTAAGATTTATTTATTTGAGAGAGAGAGAGCATGAGCAAGAGGGGTGGAGGGCAAAGGAGAGAGAATCTCAAGGAGTCTCCATGCTGAGGGTGGAGCATAATGTGGGGCTTGATCTCATGACTCCAAGATCGTGACCTGAGCAGAAACCAAGAGTTGGAAGCTTAACCAACTGTGCCATCCAGGCCCCCTTCCCTGTTCCGATTTTAGAGGAACATGTATTCACCCTGAAGTCAGGGTGCCCCATCTCTAGCCCTCCAAGCATAGAAGAAACCTAAGACCAGTGACGGGGAGAAAGGAGATTAAGGGAGGAAAACAAGAGCCTTCTTGAACACCTTGATTCTGCATGCTTCTGATCAAAGAAATGTTACCTGCCTATGTGAGTTCCTTTACATGTAGGGTTCTTTATCTGGTTTTTAATTTTTAAGTAATCTCTATCCCCAACTTGGGCCTCAAGATCATGACCCCCCAAGATCAAGAGTAGCACGCTCCACCAACTAAGCCAGCCAGGCAGCCCTGCATGTTGGGCTCTTGTGTTGGGGGAGAGGCTATGCCAGGAACACTGGTCTGGAGGGGTAGACCATAAAGCGGGCGAGGGTCAGGGACTGTGGGGCCATGCCCTGAGCACTAGAGAGAAGAGGGTGAGAAAATGTGAATTACTACTAGTTCTACTAGTAGTACTAGTTTATTACTAGTAAAAACTAGGTACAGCGTCCATAGCAGTTGGGTCCAGAAGCACAGGCCACCCAGGATGCAGGAGAGAGCAGGCCAGAGTCGGGGAAAGGGAGATCAAGGACAACTCGGAGGAGGGACTTAAGAAGATGAGGAGCCTGACTCAAGGGACATAGTGAAGGAATGGGACAATGACCGTACAGGGCCTTGGTGAGGGCCTTGTGCTTGGTCTTCAAGGTCCTCTACCTGTGGTTCCCAAACTTGGAAGGTGCTATTGCCGGAAGGGGGTGCACCAGTGTGAGCTTCACCAGGGTCAAGGACACAAACCTGGCCCACTGGAACCAGCTGGAGAGTTTGAAAGCAAACTGCCTTTGCCCGGGTCTCACCCGCAAAGACTCTGATTTAATTGGACTCAGGAGCAGCCTGGGCATGGAGAGCGTTCAGAGCTTCCAGAAGATTCTAATATGCCACCCAAACTGAGAACCAGTGCTCTAGAGGGAGTAATGCCAGACTGGGTCTAGGGTTGGGCTCTAGGTGCCAACTCTCTCGCTTCTAGACCCCCTGCCACTTACAGCTCCGGACCGGAGCCTTGGCTGCATAGATAGCATCGACAGTAACATGACAGTGCCCTCTTGTGTCAGGCGCTCCAGAAGCCAGCAAGTGAAAGCTGAGTCTAAAGGGTGCTTGAACAAGGGGTTAGGAGAGGAGTGATTTTACCTCCTCAGATGTGAAGAAAAGAGACAAGCATGATTTTCCCCCTTGAATGGCCTTTTCTGCAGCTGGCCGTGCTTACCCTACCCTGAGCACATTTTCTTCCCAGGCTTCGGTGACAATTGCTGTCTTTGCTGAAATACTAAGCACTTAAAGATTTGAGCTGGTGTTACTTGGGTGATTCCGGGAGATGAGCCCTCTGGGCACTATACTCACAAAGGGAACACATTGTGTCTCATAGGTTTGATAGCGTTGACCCTCACCATGTTCTGGATGCCAGGCACGCGGAGATCCAGCAGATGGAATGTACCATGGCCTCCATCTCCGAGGTGGCTGACTTGTTTGAGGTCAATGTTCCTGATTACAGGCAGCTGAAGCAGTGCAGGAAGGAGGTGTGCCGGCTGAAGGAGCTCTGGGACACCATTGGGATGGTGACCTCCAGCATCCACGCCTGGGAGACCACCCGGTGGAAGGAGGTCAACGTGGAGGCCCTGGAGTGGGAATGTAAACAGTTTGCCCGGCACATCAGGAACCTCGACAAGGAGGTCAGGGCCTGGGACGCATTCATGGGCCTGGAGAGCACCGTGCTAAACACCCTGAGCTCCCTGAGGGCGGTGGCTGAGCTGCAGAACCCGGCTCTCCGGGAGCGGCACTGGAGGCAGCTGACGCAGGCCACGGGCGCGACCTTCACCATGGACGAGGGCGCCACCCTGGCCCATCTCCTGCAGCTCCAGCTGCACCACTTGGAGGACGAGGTCCGGGGCATCGTGGACAAAGCCGTGAAAGAGATGGCCATGGAGAAGACCTTGAAGGAGCTGCAGAGCACGTGGGCCAGCAGGGAATTCCGGTACGAGCCCCACCCGCGGACTAACGTCCCCCAGCTGCTGTTGGACGAGGACCTCATCGAGGTGCTGGAGGACAACCAAGTCCAGCTGCAGAACCTGGTGATGTCCAAGTACATCGCCTTCTTCCTAGAGGACGTGTCTGGCTGGCAGAAGAAGCTGTCCACAGCCGACACCGTCCTCTCTGCCTGGTTCCACGTGCAGCGCACGTGGTCTCACCTGGAAAGCATATTCATGGGCTCCGAGGACATCCGGGCTCAGCTGCCCCAGGTACCTGCCAAGGAGTTCCTGCTCTCTCTTTTCCCTTACCCGAGTCAAGGGAGGAGCCCCCAGTTCCCACATCTTCTAGACCTTTCCTTCTCCGCTGGCCTGGCTTCACTCTAAGGTACCTCCCACAAACGTGGGCTGTCCGAGTCACCGAAAGTCAGGCAGAGGGAAAGAGAAGGTGAAATGCACACCAATTAGTTTGTCCCTAGAAGGGTGGGAAAAAGGAAGAAGAATCTTGTGTTTCAGGGGTTTTTTTTTCTTTTTTTTTTTT
>ML106226.1:415579-459626 GCA_003697995.1 Taxidea taxus jeffersonii | reverse complement strand
TTTTTTTTTTTTAAACGTATATTCAAGAAAGGAAGCGGGAACAGTTTGCTACTGCAGTGGGGGATAACCTTCTGTGTTGCCCCACAGATGATTACAAAGCAGCCACCCACTGGAACGGAGCCTTGTTCCCAGGCAAATGCAAGTTCCTTCTCAGCAGGGAGCTGAACACGTCTGGCCTGTGCCACCTGCTAAAGACCAGCCTTCTGCTCCGTCCTGAGCAATGAATTTCGTGAAAATCTGCATTTTCCTCATTACTGCCTTCCCTGTGGTTGATCGCCCCTTCTAATCTGTCCTAATTTATGTGCCATTAGCTTACCCACCTCTCGATGGACTCTAATTCATTAAATTTTTAAAATTTTTTTATTTTCTACTTTGCAGACATTCTCCTGTCTGCCTGCAGCACAGCAAGTTCTCTGCTTCCGAATTAGCTTGCGTCCAAGACGTCACGTATCTTTTAGGCCCCACTTAAAAAGTTAAAGCGCGTTCCATCCAAACGTTGTATTTTTCCAGCTCATCCCGCAAAGGCGTATTTCATGCCCTAATGCAGATTACAGGTTGTACATCTGGAATGAAAAATAGCCGGAAACAGTTCCGAGAGATGTTGTCATGAGGCCAAATTGAATAAGCCAGATTTTCTTTTTCTCCGGTGCGAGGGATTGAAGAAAAGTGGGTTTAATAAGGAGGTGAGGGCAGAAGTGGAGGCTTTTGTAGAGACTCTACAGAAGGCTTTGGAGAACTTTCAACCACACATCAGAAAGAATGAGTATCATTGGCTTCTCCGCATTGGCGCTCGTAGGTCTGTGTGCGAAATTCAGGGATGCATTTATTTTCTCTGTATTAACAGTACAATCACAGAGACAGTTTAAAACCATGATAACATTGGTCATAATCTGACACCCTAACTAGTAACTATTTTCATTCATCATGAATGTCTCCCAATTTGGCTTCATGTATAGACACATTTTTTACACAATTGCTCGCTATGTAATGACGATTTTCTTTCCAGCTCTTTTCGTCGGGGCATTTATGTTCCATATTTCCGATATATCGATAACCTTGACACTTTCTCATCTTTCATGGGAGCAGAACACCTCATGGAGCAGTCATAATTTCCCCTGCTGTCCTATTTTTAAATCTTCTTGGGAGAGGGGCTAGCTTTCCCACGTGTAGCTGTGGGATATTGGGCAAATTACTTCACCTCTCTGTGCTCTGGTTTCCTCCTGTAAACTGGGACGAATACCAGTCCCCTCTTCAGGGATGTAATTAAGCTATGCCCACAGCACATGCTGTTACGAGTGTTGTCACGTAATAATAAGGCCACAGGTACTGGGCTGAACCCTGCATACATCATTGTCCTGGGCATTCCGACGACACTGCAGAGTGGTTGTGTGTTTGAGGGAAACGATGATAATTAATTCGACATCACATTTGCTGAAGAACATCTTTCTTTGGTTACATCAACTTTTGCACAGACCCAGGAGGAACACCGGACCCACTGTCTGCCCAATACAGCAAGTTACGTGTTTTATGCCAATGGTTCTCACCATGTGGTCCCGGGACCCCGACCTCCATAGGGGAGCCTCAAGGTCAAGACTGTCTTAGTAATAACGCTTAGATGTTATTTGCCTTTTTCACTCTCGTTGTTCTGTGCACACACAGGGGAGTTTTCCAGAGGCTTCCAGACACATGATGTCACAACGGATTGAATGCCAAGCAGGAAAGAAAATCTGGTCTTGTCCTAAGTCAGACATTAAATCTTGGAGGCGGGGGGGAGTGAAACAAGGCTACCTTCTCTCTAAGTTATTTTGTTGTGGAAAATACAATTATTTTCGATAAAAGCGTGTTATGTTACCATTGTGGGCTTAATATTGTTACTTTTTAAATGAATTAACAGGGGCGCTGGGGTAGCTCAGTCAGTTAAGTGTCTGACTCTTGATTTCAACTCAGATCACGATCTCAGGGTCCTGGGATCTAGTCCCATGTCAGGCTCTATGCTCAGCTGGAGTCTGCTGGAGATTCTCTCTCTCCCTCTGCTCCTCTCCCCTACACACTCTCTCCAAAAATAAATAGTATTTTTAAAAAAATAAAATAAATGAATAAACAAATATTTTTTAAAGTTCTCACTTGAGCTTCCCACTGAGGAGACGCATTGGTGGATAGATTACCCACGTACACAAAACCTCTTTGCACTCCTCCGTGCTTTTTCAAAAACAGAAAGGGGGGTTTTGACCAAAACGTTCAGGATAGTTCCTGAAGTTCTTTCAAGCTCAGGATATTTCCTTCTTTGAGTTTTAGGGCATCCCCTGCACCGGTTTCAGCTTCTGACTTGCTTCACGAGGGGATCTCCGAGTCCGAGAAAGCAAAAGTTCATTTTCCCCCACGTGTTTGTTTCAGGATTCCAAGAGGTTTGAAGGCATCGACTATGACTTTAAAGAGCTAGCCTATGCTGCCCAAAAGACGCCCAATGTGGTGGAAGCCACAAACCAACCAGGTCTCTGCGAAAAACTGGAAGACCTTCAGAGCAGGTGACGGTCTGCTTGCTGCCACCCCTTTTTGTCCTGGGGAGGGCGCTGTTTCCTTTTCCCGATTCTGTCTCCGAGTTGCTTCCTTGAGCTGTCTGTGTGTGCGCACAAGCATGCTTCCATTTGCCTGTGAAATAATGGGAGGTATTATTAGAGGCATTTATTTGGGTAGAAATGTATCAGCGTGTATATTTATAAATACCCGTAAGTGTTTCTTGCCCCAGATCTGCATACATTCCATACACTGCATCTGTCTGCATTTCGGTTGAGTCTGTGAACCTGTGGTGGGTCTAAGCCGACTTCACCAGGAAATTCTGTGTCTGTCCCTCAGGTTATACCTGTGTGAGAAGGCCCTGGCCGAGTACCTGGATACCAAAAGGCTCGCCTTCCCTAGGTTTTACTTTCTATCCTCTTCTGACCTGTTAGACACCCTTTCCAACGGCACAGCGCCACAACAGGTAAGCTGGGGGAGCACTAATGGAAACATCCAGAAGAATGGAGGCGGCTCCTGGTGGGAGGGTTTCAGGTTCCCCGTCACACCTCCTCTCTCTAGCGGTGTGCATTTCAGACCTGTGCTCCCACCAGCATCTCTGATGCCCCTGGCCCGTTAGTGGCCACTGCCCCCTAAAAGGGAAACTTGGAGACTGGGGAAGGTCACGAGGGTGCCAAGCCTTTACAGAGAACGCCTTTGCTCTGATTCTGAAGAGACATCCAGGGCATCGCTGTCCAGAGTTATAGCTCAGCTTTCCATGGGGGAGAAGACTGAAGGTTGTATTCACTCAACATTTTGTGGTTTTTGTGGAAAGAGTGTATATGAGGAGCTCAGAATTTGGGGTTCTAGCCCCTGGCTCTGACCACTCATTGGCCGTGTAGCCTTGGGTGTTCCTTCTCTTTGACTAACTTCCCGCAGCTGTAGCCACTATGCTACAAGGTTGGCTTTTTTATTTTTTTCCCTTCATATTAGAGTAACTAATTGGAGCACTGTTGGTATTTGGAATTGAGAGTCACTGGGGGGCGTCTGGTGCCTCATAATCACCCGGAAAGCTTGGGAAAATGCAGATTTCTGAGCCCTCCCCCCAGAGCTCCAGATGGTTCTCTTGGTCTGGGTGGGGCTGGAGATTTTACGTTTCTAAGGGTTTCCCATGGGATGCTGCTCTTCTGGGGACCACACTTGGGGAGAGAGAGAGTGACCTTCCTAGACCAAAGGTCTGAGTCTCCCAAGCCACAGATAAGAGGGAGGGATGATGTCTCCACTTCAAGCTCCTGTAGCTCTCCTCACTTCTCACCCTAACAAGACTTCAAGATTCCTTTCTAGTTCTCTGCTTTTCCTTTGAAACTAGCCAGTCAGAATATCCTGTTCAGAAGTGACTCGGATGAGTTCTTCTCCCCCTTCCGTGTAATTTTGTTATTCATTTGAAGTAGAGTCAAGTTCATTTCTTTCTCTTTGCCTTGAGTTTTGGGGGTTGCTTCCCACCCTCGTTGACTGGATTGTTTGATATGTACCATTCTAAAGTCAAGCTATACAAAAAGGTATGTAGGCAGCACTCCTCCTCCTCTTCCTCCTCTTCACTTCCTATAGGTTGCCGATCCCCCTCATTTCTGAACACAGACATGAGCGGATGTACATTTACATTTGCACACATACCTTTTCTTATTTCCCCTCCTTTCTCACACAAAAGGTAGCATGCTGTGTCTACTTGAATGCCATTTTTTTTTCTGTAGTGATGGGTCCTGGAAATCATGCCCTATCCATTTAAAGATATCTTCCTCATTTTTTTTTTAATACAGCTGCGTCTCACCCCATGGGCTATACCATAGTTTGGCCAGAGGTTGTTTATATTGTTTTATAATTCCACATAATACAGCATGGAATAACGTTGGGGTTTTGTCCTGTTGGAGGTCTGCCTTCTAGGTACATTCCTAGAGGTGGGATTTCTGGGTCAAAGGTAAGTGCTGTGGGGTCGGGTTAGATGTTGCCCCATTTCCCCTCCATAGAAGTCCTAGCTTTTTGCATTACCACCAACGATGGATGAGAGCTTCTCTGGTGGAGCCAAAAGATGGCACCCACGCATTCGTTTTCTCTCTTTGTAATTAACTCTCCAAATTCCTGAACTGATGTTTTGGGTTTGCTGGCAAGAAGCAAGTACTAAAGAGAGGTAAAGCCCTCCCCCTTTTTTCTTTTCCTATAGATGGAAATCATTCCAGAGGAGCCCAGGTATGGTGGAGGTGAAATATTTATCACACTAACATTCTGCTTTGTAACTATAGGTTTATTAATTCCATGCATAGGAAAAGTCCAAGATCATTGCCAGACCCTTCATATGCGATGCACTCATTCTTAAATATTTTTTTATTTATTTCTCACTTGGTTTGAGTAAATCCTTAAGTTGCTCCCCCATTTTGAGAGATGAAGCATGAGAGGCTAACCCCTAATTCTTTCTGCAACTATGACTCTCTGCTGTTTTCATGAGTGAGTGATAATGGTTGAGTTTGGAATTCATGGGTCATGGCAATTTCTCCTCACATCCCCTCAAATGCAGCACTGAGACATCATCTGAGACATCATCTGAGGTCTACCTGCTTCCACCCCCCACCAGATCTTTCTAGTTTGGATTCTAATTTCTTTCTGTTTGGATCTCTTTAGAGATCAAAATTTAAGTTAAATTTTAATTCTAGAAAATTTGCATACATTTATATACTTTGTTCATTTTTCCAATACATGACAAGTTTGTTTGTTTTTTTTCCAATCTGAAAACCAGGGCTTTCATTATCTTGAAAACATTGTATCTCTGTATGCCTTAAAATACTATTTCTATTCCATCTATCTGGTTAGTTTCCCCTTCATGTTTCCATAAGTTGAGATTCTGTCTTCTCTGTGCTGTATACATTACCTTTGTGCATTCATATATGTTTGCATATATTCACACAGATTTTCAACTCTTACCCCTCTTCCTTAGAATTCTTCCATAGGTTCTCAAGCTCATCCACCATACTGAATTTGTTTATCTTGATTTGGCCCTTTATTATTTGTTGTTTCCTTATGTTATTTTCCTACCACTATCAGTTCATCTTTACTTCATATTTTGTAGGGTTCCTTGTTCTTTCATTTAGTTGAAAACAAGATGGCATTTTTCATAATTACTCCTGTTTCCTTTATTAAAGCTTCTCCCTACCTCTCCCCCTCCTCTTTCTCCCCTTCTTTATCCTTTCTCTCTCTGTCTCTCTCTCTCTCTCTTTCTCTCAGATAAAGAAGGATCCATCCCATCAAGATATTCATCCCGTCACTGTGGGTTGGTTCTCCTCAAGTACCTCATAGTTTACTTCAACACACGTAGAATTTCTCCTCTCATAGGCTGGTTGTAGATTTGGGGTTGCAACTCAGGGAACCATGAGTCTGAAGGCCCTATATCTCAAAAAGCCCTACCAAAGAGCAGCTTTCTGTTAATTTTCCCTCTCCAACTGCCATCTCCCTCACCTCAGGATCATGGTGTGGCTCTCCAGCAACCCTCCTAGAACATTCCTCTGGGACACTACCATAAAGGGCCTCTGTACTGTGAGACAACACACAAAGGAGAAGTCCTGGCATGGCCAGGCTTTCTGATTGAGTTGGGAATGCTTTGCTGCACCAAATGTTTCCAAAAGCTGGGTGACTTCTTCCGTAGACCACTGTCACCACTGCCCTCCTGCAGGCTCTCCTCTGCCTATCTCCTAAGGAAAAGGGTTTATGAATTAACCACCTTTTTTTTTTCTCCAGTCTGTTCCCATTTAGATGCAAACAG
Organism: Taxidea taxus jeffersonii; assembly: GCA_003697995.1. NCBI lineage: Eukaryota > Metazoa > Chordata > Mammalia > Carnivora > Mustelidae > Taxidea > Taxidea taxus. The sequence goes on along the minus strand of ML106226.1, from coordinate 453,325 downwards.
ACATGAATCCAACTTTTGTGGCTTCATTGGGTGGTAGCTAGTCCATGATTCCCACCAATTTTATATTCCTTTGACCACTCCTACCCAACTCAGTCAGTTCTGACCTCATACCACCGTCATTCCCACAAGCTTCCTTCTAAATGTTTGGTATCCAACCCTCCAATGGCTGTCAGACAGTAGACCTCTGAACAGTACTAATGAGCGTCTTCTTGGAAACATAGTCCAATCCTTTGGCATGGTTTCCCTTTGTAGGTCCAGCGCCATCTTTCAAAACTCTTCGACAATATGGCGAAGATGCAGTTCCAGTTGGACGCTGGTGAGCAACCAACCAAGATAAGTCTCGGCATGTACAGCAAGGAAGGAGAGTATGTGGCCTTCAGTGAGCCCTGTGACTGCAGTGGTCAGGTAGAGTAGAAGTCCCGTTCCCTCCCTCCTCATCCCCTTTCCCTCTCAAGTGTCTGCATTCAAATACAGGCAGCCTCAACCTTCAGCATGGCCATCTTGACCTTGGGCCAGAACTGCTGTCTGTGTCCTGGGACTGCCAGCTCCTCTTGACTTGAACTGACATCGGAGAAGCTCTTAGTGCCTGCTCTCCTCTCTCTGGGAAGGACACATGTCAATATCCATCTGTCTTTCTTTTTTTTTTTTTTTTAAAGATTTTATTTATTTATTTGACAGACAGAGATCACAAGTAGGCATAGAGGCAGGCAGAGAGAGGGAGGGGAAGCAGGCTCCCTGCCAAGCAGAGAGCCCGATGTGGGGCTCAATCTCAGGGCCCTGAGATCATGACCCGAGCCGAAGGCAGAGGCTTTAACCCACTGAGCCACCCAGGCGCCCCTCCATCTGTCTTTCTTAACCAAAGACCTGTATGGAGAGGAATAAAATGCACATAAACAACTACCTTGTCAATGAGAAAAGGACTTTTTAAATGATTAGCAGCACCAGGAGGCTTTAACATGACAACCCCCGGGAGCACCCCACAGGGGAATCTGGCATGCTGACATCTTCCCCTGGAGAAAGTGCTCTTTGAAATCAGCCATTTTTTGAGATGTCATTTCTCTGTACAGATACAGCTCAGAGTCCCTTCCTCCCACAACCCCAGCCTTGGGAAGCCGGATCCCATCCCACTCCAGGAACTACCACCACTAAGTCTCCCTTGTGCAATTCAAGAAGCACAAAATATGGGATGGTTCCCTCCCTAAACCTCTTTCCTGTCCTCTCCCATCACGGCTAAAGTATAAGCCCTTCTTTGTTTCTTATGCTAAGTGATCCAACACAGCATTGTCCCTGGGGCTTCTAATTGAGTCTAGCATCATACCTGGAGAAAAGATCTTTTACAGAGGTCTCTCTTCATCCACGTGTTTCTTGGAAAACAATTCTAATTCCAGGAAATGATCAGACATTCTTAGTTTTATAAGAAGGAACCCTAGGGTTTGATTCTGGATGTGTCCTTTGGTAGATCAGAAAGCATTTAGTTGGAAAATATAATTCTTGTTGACATCTCCAACCTCAGTGTGGAAGAGCCCATGAGAACCCAAGACTTACCGATCTTGCTCAACCTGGATTAAATGTCCTTAAATGGACATTTAAAGGATTAAAATGTCCTTAAATGAAGCCTCCTTTAACCTGCTGCTGTATCCTGTGTGTTCCAGATGGGCCTGTTGTTAATTACCTGAGCCCTGTTATCACCCATCAGTGTCCTGGGTCCAGAAACAAAATGGCTCCCTATGCCTTCTGGTAGTCATCGCAGTTGTATATTTTCTTCCCTCTCTCAGGGTGAATGATCATACCTTCTTCAGAACCCAACATCTCACTCAGAGTTCTTTTTCAGGTAGAAATATGGTTGAACCGTGTGCTTACCCATATGAGGGCCACAGTGAGGCACAGCATGACAGAAGGTGTAGTTGCCTATGAGGAAAAGCCAAGGGATCAGTGGCTCTTCGACTATCCAGCTCAGGTATTCTAACTAGGACCTTCATGGGCCCCCATCCTTTGCTGGGTCCTCTCTCTCTGGGGCCTCCTTCTGCCTTCAAGGGACACCTGATCTTAAACTCACTATGTGCTTCACAGTCAGGAGAGGCTGATCTGTGAAGGGCGTCAGCCAGAGGGAACAAGGGAATTGTCAGCCCATGACCCACTCCAACCATTACCTTGGAGAATCGAGGTTGGCCATCTTTATCCTCATGGTTACCATACGAAAAAATGTAAACCATTCAACTCATTGAGTCAGCCTGCTTGGGATATCCCAGGATCTTCGCTGAGCACAGGAGATCCCCAACAGGGAATGAGACATCCGAAGATATCATAGTCCTGCCCTGCCGAAGTTTACAGACTGATGTGGAAGTCAGTCACTTACCAATGAGACCTGGTACTCTGGGAGCACAGAGCTAGCTAGTAGGGTTCAGGAACCACCTCCCCCCTTCCCCCACCGAGGATATGGCATAGAAGCTGAGATTGGAAGTAGGAGCAAAGAAGCTAAAGATGGAGGGAAAGAGCCACCAAGCATGGGGAGTGCCATGAGCAAAGGCTTAGAAGCAAGGAAGACATCTCGTGGTTGAGGAACCGAATGTGGTTGCAGCAAGAGGAAGAGGAGGAGGGAGCTAGAGGCAGCAGATGGGGCTTGCAGAGGAAACCCAAAGCCAGTTCTTTGCACCACATGAGGGAGTCTGACTTGCTTCTGAGATGTATCTGAACCCTTTCCAGGCTTCTCAGGAGGGTGATGAGAGAAAGGCGTGAATTAAGGCGTGAATGAGGATTGTCTAGATGACTCTGGCTGCATGGTACCCTCTTGCCTTCCCCATTAGGGAAGGAAGGAAGCTGGCGCTGGTACATTTGGGGGTTGCAGATTTTTCCTGGTAATTGAAGCCATAGAAGCAGAGAGGACATCCCCCCCTGCCCCCCGCTTGGAAAATATGTAGACGGAGATGAACACACCCTTGAGTGTCATGCAAAGATGGGGTGGGCAAGGAAGGGCCGGTAAAGCAGAATGAGAAACAGTGCCTTTTTAGATAGAAGGAAAAGCAGGGAATGGTCATAATGGAAACCCAAAAAACTGTCAGCAGCAGGTGAGAGGTCACTCATGCCATGCACTTGGCAGAGATCAAAATAAAGAGGCTGAGGGGTGTCCATGAACTTGGTACGGCCATTTCAGGGGAGTGCCAGGTAGTGTTACGCCACCAGGGGGTGGAGGCAGGAGAGGAAAGTGGCAAAATGTTGGCAGTGAGTGTAGACTTGGCAGCAAGTGTAGACAAACAGAAGAAATGAGAAGGGAGTCAGTATTGCTGAAGGGAAGAAATATTCTTTTAACTGTGCAGTTGGCATGTCACATTCAAACCATCCCAATAAGATCACAGTGCAGGCAGAACCATGTGTCTAAACCCAAAGGTAAAATCAGATATAAGAGAGAAGGGCACATTTATATGACAGGTTTCTTTTTTTCACAAAGGGAATCATTCCTGTCAGGATTCCTGTTTACCTGAATCAGAATTTTGAGGCAAGAAAATGTGTTGCCTCCTGCTATTCTGACAGATATCTGAAGCAGTGTCTCCCAGATCAAATGATACAACAGATGATCGATGTATCTAAATTCTCCACCACGAATAATCAAAATTCCACCTTTTCCATCTTAAGTTTCTCAGCAAACAGAAGAAACATTCATTCAAATCCCTTTTCCCATTTACTTATTTTGAACCTCTGAAAGACACAAGTCCTGTTGACCACAGTGAATTTTGCTATAGTTCACCCTGATCTTCAATAGTAGGCTTTTTAAGGTGATAGGTTTTAAGAATTAAAAAATACATGTGGCAAAAGTGTTATGGACAAGCAAAAATATGTCGCAAGTGATCATTGCTGGCTTGCTAAGCTGGAATACTCAGATCACAAGAAGTTCAAGAAGAGCGGATCAAAGTCTGAGTGCTCTTGAGATAGTCCATCAGCATATTGTTAACCTCCCAAGAACAGGAAAGATGCTTCACCTGGGCAGTAGAAATGGAAAGTTCGGTGTAGTGATTTCTAAAAGCCACTGACATTGACCAGAATGACTTTTTGGTGGTTTTCAACCAAACAATACATTTATTTTTTTCAAGAGTAGACTACACTTTCCCCACTTGGAACCACTTCCCATCTCCAAGGAGATGGAGACAAGTGGCTTGCTTAGTCAAGGTTAATTCAGTCGGTTCTGACTTCATACTACCATCATTCCCACTAGCTTCCCTCTAAATGTTTGGTATCCAGCCCTCCAATGGCTGTCAGACAGTAGACCTCTGAACAGTACTAATGAGCATCTTCTGGACACATCGTCCAATCCTTTGGTGTGGTTTCCCTTCATAGGTCCAGCACCATCTTTCCAAACTCTTTGACAATATGGTGAAGATGCAGTGGAAGAAGGAGGGAAGGGCTTCCCTCGCCCATGCGATTCCATTCTGGCTCTCACTGGGGGTGGATGAGTGGGCTGGTTTGGGAGACAGTCCTGGCGATGGCTTTACTAAGCGGCTCCTCATGCCACAGGTGGCCCTGACCTGCACTCAGATCTGGTGGACCACAGAGGTGGGCATTGCATTTGCCAGGCTGGAGGAAGGCTATGAGAACGCCATGAAGGACTATTACAAGAAACAAGTGGCCCAGCTCAAAACCCTCATCACCATGCTCATCGGCCAGCTCTCCAAAGGGGACCGGCAGAAGATCATGACCATATGCACCATTGATGTGCACGCCCGGGATGTGGTGGCCAAGATGATTGCTCAGAAGGTGAGTCCCAGACCTGCAGGAGGGTCCCCATTGGTGGGCAGCTACGCCATAAACAGTGGCATAAGGGAGAAGCTCACATACAGCTCAAACATGGGGGGTTGCAGATTCTGTGGTGGCCAGAGAGCTGGAAAGGGTCATGGTGGCTGCCCCCAGCATCAGAGAAGCTCGTGGCCTCTGTGCCCTGATGGGCTTCTCCTGCATCTCCTGTGTCCTGCAGGCCCCGTGCTGCCTGCTGAACAGTGATTCACCCCCAGTATTCTGCACCCTCTCTTCAGGTGGACAGTGCCCAGGCCTTCCTCTGGCTGTCTCAGCTGCGGCATCGTTGGGACGATGAGGCCAAACACTGCTTTGCCAACATCTGTGATGCACAGTTTCTCTATTCCTATGAGTACCTGGGAAATACGCCTCGCCTGGTGATCACGCCTCTGACGGACAGGTGAGCACGGGCATCAGCCCCCACCCCCCCGCCACAGGGAACCCGACGACGGTCAAAGCCACTGTCACTTGCTACTTGTCCACAGAGGTGGAGGGGGTTGGGCTCGACCACACAACACATGCAAAAATCAAACTGGAAGGGTGTAGGGCAGGGGCCTTCTCAGAACAAACCCCAGAGCAAATCAGGGAGCTGTGATTAGTCTTGAGGAATTACTAGGGAGTCACAGACACCTGGATCCTCGCACCAGCTCTAACACATACTGGCTACTTGACCTTGAAAAGCTTGACCTAATTCTTGTTCTTGGTTTTCTTCTCTGTGGAACGGAGTTAGTAACTCACACCTCACATGAGGTTTATAAGGACAAAAGACAATAGCACTGTAAGGAGTTCAGAGTATCGTATGTGCTCAGTAGATGATCTCATTACTGTTCTCTTTTCTTTTTTTTTTTTTTAAGATTTTATTTATTCAAATGAGAGAGAGCACGAGTGTGGAAAGGGGCAGAGGGAGGGGGAGAAGCAGACTCCCCGCTGAGCAGGGAGCCCGACACAGGACTCCATCCCAGGACCTGAGCCGAAGGCAGTCATTTAACTGATTGAGCCACCCAGGCTCCCCATTACTATTTTCTTACCAATCGACTGGCACATTTCTTGAGTGCCTCTCACTCTGGGAATCCAATCAGAACCAGGGAGTCTCTGCCATGATGGAGCTTAAAATTTTTGGAGAACTGTAGCCTCTGACATTCATATTAATTCAATGACTGAATTCCCACCAGTCCCTAAAGTAGTCACTGGGCGTACAGAGGTGACTTAAACATATCCTGTCCTTAAACTCCTATTCCAGTCAGGGAAATAAGACCTACACAGATAAAAATATACATAGTCTGGGGCACCTGAGTGGCTCAGTGGGTTAAAGCCTCTGCCTTCAGCTCGGTTCATGATCCCAGGGTCCTGGGATCGAGCCCGGCATCGGGCTCTCTGCTCAGTGGGGAGCCTGCTTCCTCCTTTCTCTCTGCCTGCCTCTCTGCCTACTGGTGATCTCTGTCAAATAAATAAATAAAATCTTTAAAAAAAATATATATATATATATATAGCCCAAGGGGAAAGCATGCAGGACCATAGAGTAAGATAGGGCTCACAGCCATTTGCCACCAATTTCCAAGCAAGTGACCTAGCCGTAAGCCCTCCTGAGCACCGGAGATCCTGCCCACCACAGGAAGAAGAGAACCGGGAACGCACCAGGGAATGGGTGGTGTCAGATCTGGACCTGGAAGGAAGCGTAGAACTCCAACAGCTTCCCGGTAGGTTAGAATGACTGCCATGGTGTCCGTGAAATTGTACAGAAATCTGTGTGCGCGCTGTCATTGTTTCTGGTGAGAGTCTATGGCATCCATTACTTGTGAAAGTGGTCTAGGACTCCCAGAAGCTGAAGAATGACCAATAAGCATTCTGGAAAATGGAATTTTGTGTGCAAAGGCACAGAAATGGGAAAATCCAAGACCTGTTCCTGGAAGAGGGGGTAGACTCTTGACTTGGGGGGATATGGTTGGTCATAAGCCTGGTAAGATGGGTAAGAATCCTGACTATAAGGTGTGAATCATACCTTCTTTACCCAGTAAGTAGTGATCAATTATTGAAGATTCTTCATAAGAGGAGCAAAACAATGAAAACTCTAGGAAGATTTATCTGATAGCACAGTTGGGCAAAGGAGAGTGAGGACAGGCTATTGTACTCTGTTGAGATTTCTGTAAAGTCTACTAAAAGTGCATACCCTTTTCCCTTCTACTTCCATTGAGCGCTAAATCCCCTCTCCAAACTGAGTTGCTTACCTGAATGGCTGGCTTGATCTAAGTAAGTGACTTGTAGTCGACGAAGACGTTGTCATCATCTGTGAAGGTTAGAATGGCCACACAGAATCAGTGCCATCTTTTATTTAATTTTCTCTTGCCACCTGCCTTCTGGTCAGATCCTCATGTGTGTTTCCAAGATTTGCTGAGTGGAATCGTGATCATGGTACTCCTGGGACGAATTGGGATGTGGGAATATCCCAACATCATCCGTAGAACCAGACCTCACAGTTCATCTCCCCTCTCTGCCTCCATGCTGTTCATTTCTTTAATTCATTTTCCTCCCCAGTCTGGAAGGATCTTCCACCCAGAGTCCCCCTCAAACCTTTCCACGTTTACTCTTAGATGCCACGTTTTGGGGGGCAGGGAGCCTGCAGAGGCCACATCATTGTCTCTGATCACTCCCCACTGCACTTAGACTAAAATCTGAATTCCCAGTGGGATCTAGCAATTCCTCTCCACCGCCCTGACACCTCAATCCCTGCACCCCGGCCCCACTGGCCTCCTTTCTGTTCCTTGATCCCCTTATATTAGAACCTTTTATACATTGGGGGGGGGCGGTTCTCTCTTCCAGGAATGCCTTTCCCATGCTCACTGTTCCGTAGTCACCTTCTCATCCTTTCATTCTGTCCTCAGAACGAAATAACCAGCAATAACCAGGATGTTTCCCTCTGTTTACCTTCTTTCTAACATCTCCCACATTCTGCAAAGACCCTGCTTGCTTGTTTGTTGGCTCTATTTCCCTTTGGAATGGAAGCTCTTTCCCATCAAGGAGCCTTGTCTGTCTTGTTCGTTGCTGTGTCACCAGCACCTAGCAGACCTTGAAATTAGTATGTTGAATGAATGATTGGTGGTTGAGCATTGAAGACCCAGATTGTAGGAACAGACGGGATCAAAAAAGAGGTTGACTCAGGAGATGGACAGAGACTCCATGCCTTGGCTCCCAAAGAAGGAGGAACAGCTACTCTGTCTTCTGCTCTGAGCTGGGGACCAGCACTACTCCAGGCCCCAGCTTAGGACAAAATGCAGAGAACATCTGTTCTGAGAGAGACACAATTTTCTCTGCAGCTGGGACAGTGTTGGCAACAGCAGGTCTTAGGGGTTTGGCCATCTTAGGGTTGTACTTGGCCTTCACTCGGGATCAGTCCCTTTGAGGCGCTCATTCAGGAAAGGTTTTTCTGCCTCACACTTCATTCGGAATGGACCCTCTCATGTGTCTTTGTCTTAATAGTGACTCTCAGTAAGACACCAGCCCTGAGCAGGAAGGAAATCTGGCCCAGGATCCTCTTTGTCAGTGAGTTTTTCTGCCAGCCTTGTAGGAGAAGCTAATAGTTGGGGAATTTACACCACTTGCAACAGAATGATGAAGCCATTATATATTTGAGCCATTCGATTAATGTCTGTCTCCTGCCCCAGACTATATGTTACATGGTAACATTGACCTTGATCTTCTCACTGCTCTGCCATGTGGGGCCCAACACCATGTGGGGCACATGATAGGCATTCAAGAAATTCACTCCTGGAGCAAATTCAGTGAAACGATTTCTGAGACTTGAGTATGTGTCCTAGCTTTCTTATACCTGTCAGAACGTATCTCCTTCCTTTCCGCGGACATATCAGACATTATCATGCCAAGTGATAAAAAGTGCAAGACTTTCCGTTTCCCTGAGCCCTCACACCCGCCCAAGGGTCGAAGAAGATAATTGCCTCATTTGGGTTTAGAAGCCTCTAGTACACTAATGCTGAATGCCTTTGAGAGAGGGAGAGGGTAAAGCTTTGACAAGGAATTATCTCTAAAGCAGGAATTTATCACCCCTTCTCTGGAACAATGCAAATAAGAACTAGAAAGGAACATTTCCTGCAAATAATGGTGACTACTATATAGACCTTGACCTCGTTTTGTACCTTACATGCCTTACTGACAAAATGGTATGTCGTGAATATTTATATGTAAAATTCTATTTTCTCATTGACTTCCATTATTAGCTCAAGAAATGTTTTGCCCAGAAAAAAAAAAGAAAAGAAAAAGAAAATGGCCTTCGTACAGAAAATCACATTTTAAAGAGCGTTCAGCCTTCGCTGGTGTGTAGCCTAAGTACATTTAATTCTCTCCTGCCGGAGGAATTAATCAAATGGACAATTGATCCATACAACCTTTGCACATTCATTAAAAGCATCCCCGCATTACAGTACATCCGACTGATTATGCCTATTTCTTTGGAATTTCCCACTGCCCTGATGGGACCTGAATATGTAAGTGAGTGCAGTGGCTTCACCACTGTCGCGGGGCTTGGGCCCAGCACTAAGCTGAAGAAGTAAATGGAAATGCTTTTTCAGGCTGAACAAAAGCAATTCATATAAGTTGTTTCTCAACCTTTGGATGACCTCCTCCCCCCCCCCCATAACTCCCCTCCTGTCACCTTCACACTCAGCCGCCCCTTTCTGCCCTGTGCCGTGCTAACTACGGTTTTAATCAAGTGCTTATCGAGTTAGAGTACCTTCTAATTTCTCAGGAACTACTGCAAGCAGGTGAGATATAATTGACCCAAGAGTCTTTGAAGGCAATTGGCCAGGAAAGGGCACCGCTAGCAAAAGTCCTTGCGCTTTCCAAATTTTTATCTGCAGTTTTTATCAGAAAACTTAGTGCTCTGTAAACCAAGATGTAAAGTCATGCAGAGATGACCATTGTTAATATCTAGTCTGTTAACTTCTGCCTGGAGATTTTGACAAATAGCAATTGCCATCATATGCTTTATATAAAAAACAGTAGATAGATAAATAAATTTTTTTTTAAATTTTTATTTGTCAGAGAGAGCACAAGCAGGCAAAGTGGCAGGCAGAGGCAGAGAGAGAAGCAGGGTCCCCCTGAGCAAGGAGCCTGGCGCGGGGCTCCATCCCAGGACCCTGGGATCATGACCTCACCCGAAGGCAGCAGCTTTACTGACTGAGCCACCCAGGAACCCCTGCTTTTTTTTTTTTTTAACATAACTTTGTATCGTGTGCATATTCTCGAAACATTCTTCTGAAATACTCTAAGAGCTGATTTACCTTCTTTTCACAAGCATCCCGTCATTTCTGTAACACACCCGTAGTATGAAATGTTTAAGTCACACCTAAGCCTTTACTATTAAAAATGAATCTGCCAGGAACTTGCTTATACTTATTTTTTTTAATGATATTTCTCGAGGAGAGATTCCAGGAGGCAGGATAATTAGATGACACATACTTTAAAATTATTCTTGAAACAAGTATCATTCCCACTCTCACTGGCTGTTTAGGAGAATGTTCACCTCTCAACATCCTCACCAGCATTCAGTATTATTGTTAAAAGTATTAATTTTGTATGTCAGTATGGTATCTTACTTGGATTTGGATGTCCTTAATTACTCACAGGCATGAGCATTTTTATGTGTTTATGGCTATGAGATTTTCCTCTCCTGTGAATTATTTATAACTATCATTGCCCTTTTTATTACTTTTATGTTTAGAAATCCTCTGCCATGTCAAGATCCACTTAATATTCATTATATTTTATTGTGGTTTATTTTTCCACTCAAAGTTTTCAATGTCTTTGGTAAACTTTTTGACCATTGAGTTAGATGAGTGTTCTTACCAAAATATTTTTGGTTACAAGTGATAGAAGCCAAGCCTAAGCTGACATAAACAGAGGGAGGACCTGTTTGAGTCTAGCTTGCTCCATGTAGCAACTCTGGGCCTGGACAGGGAACTCTCAGCAATGGGGCACTCTCCTATCATGGCTCTGTTTCCTTCTGAGCATTGTCCTCTTTCTTGCATAGGTTTTCTTTGGATGGTTGCAAGGGTGGTCTCCAAGCCCATGACTTTGGGACTCCTGGTCCAGGAAGAAGAGGGATCCCTTCCCTGTCTTTCTCAGCACCATAGGTCCAACTCCTTCAGGGGACCCTGATGTGTCCCATTTAGATCCCGTGTCAATCTCTGCATCCATTACTGGAGCCAGTGAGCTCAATCATTTTGCCCTGCCCGAGCCTTGTTCCCACACCTGGGAAGGTGGGAGATACGTTGATTGAAGACCGTGTAGACAGAGGGCTTTTACCATAAGTGTGTGATCCTGAGCAAAGAACACCCACAGAAACTATGGCAGGGAATATTTTATTTCTTTGGTTTCTAAGTAACTGGCAGGCACATTTTTTAGTGAGTAACATGACATTTCCCTCACCCATTTATGATGTTTGCTCTACAACTTCCAAAATTCTGAGTTACCAAACTATCTCAAAATGTCTATTCTGTCTCATCTTTATGCCCAGCACTATGTCATATTATTTAAAGATTGTGGCTTTGTCCTGAGTTCTATTTATATAGTTAAGGTCCACATCATCTTTTATTTTTTATTTTATTTTATTTTATTTTTTTATTTGACAGAGAGATCACAAGAAGGCATAGAGGCAGACAGGGAGAGAGGGGGAAGCAGGCTTCCCATTGGGCAGAGAGTCTGATGCGGGGCTTGATCCCAGGACCCTGAGATCATGACCCGAGCCGAAGGCAGAGGCTTAACCCACTGAGCCACCCAGGCGCCCCCACATTATCTTTTATATATATGCCATATATATATGTATATTATTATAGAATTTTCTTTGCTCTTCTATTTCTTTTCAAATGAACTTGAATCTTTTTTTCTTAAAAATTTTATTTATTTTTTTGACAGAGAGAGACACACCGAGAGACGGAACACAAGCAGGGGGAGTGGTAGAGGGAGAAGTAGGCTCCTCACTGAGCAGGGTGCCCGATGTGGGGCTCGATCCTAGGACCCTGGGATCATGACCTGAGCCAAAGGCAGACGCTCAACTACTGAGCTACCCAGGCACCTCTGAACTTGACTCATTTTTTCAAGTTACAGAATATAAATGGTTAGGGTTCTGTTCAGCAAGCCTTAATATCTTCCAGTTAATTTGGAAAGACGAACCATTTTTACAACATGTGGTTTTTATGTTGCTCCTTATCTTGAACTATGTTTGAATATCTTGCAGTTACATCAGGAAAGTGTCTATCGTTATATGGGTTTGAGTATTTCTTATTATCACTAGATGTTTTTTAAAATGTTGTTGCTATACAAGGTGGTTTTTTCACAATATATGTTTTTAAACAACTTGATTGATCGAGGTTTCTTTCATGCATCACAAAGTTTTACCCTCTCCAAGTACGCCCCTGGATGGTTTTTAGCAACTTTACCAAGTGGCATAACCACCATTGCCATAAATCAATTTTGCGACATATTTATTCTCCTCGATAGGATTCCTGATGCCTGTTTATGTGCCCATTCCTGTCCCCAGCCCCAGACAACCCACTTTCTGTCTCTATAAACTTGTCTTATTCCAGACATTTCTTAGAAATGGAGCCGTATGATGTGTGGCCCCTCGTTTCCAGCTTCTTTCAATTCACGCACTCCCGGGTCTTCGCCCGTGATAGAGCATCTGTCTGTAACCTGTTGCTTTTTATTTCTGAATAACATCCCATCTTATAGACAGGACACTGTCTGTATTTTGTCCCGCTGACGGACACTGAGGTTATTTCTGGTCTGGGGCTATTAAAAATCATGCTGCTGTGAACAAATCTTTGTGTCGCCATAAGTTTTCATTTCTCTTGGGCACACACCCAGGAGGGGAATTGCTGGGTGGTACCACCGTTTCATGTTTAACTTTTTGGGAAGCCGCCAAGCTATTTTCCAAAGTGGCTGAATTATTTCACGCCCCCACTCGTAGCAGAGTGTAAGTGTCCTCGTTTCTCCACAGCCTGGACAACTTTGTTGTTATCTGTCTTGCTTATAACAACCATTGAGTGGGTGGGAAGTCATACCTCGTCAGAATTTTGATTGACATTTCCCTAATAATGATGTTGAGCGCCTTTTTATGGGCTCATTAGCCATTTGGAGATCTTCTTTGGCATAATCCCATTCAAATCTTTCACCTACTATTTGATTGATCTCTTTGTCCTCTCCTTGTGTTGTAAGAACTCTTTGAATCTTCTCGTTATATTGCACACGTGTTTATAAGTATCCTGTCCCGGTCTCCTGCTTACCTCTTCTCTTTCTCGATGGCATCTTTTGAAGTGCAGAAGTTGTTAATTTTGATGAGGTGCAATCTGTCTGTCTTTTATGCACCATGCTTTAGGTGTTGTGGCTAAGAAATCTTTGCTTGATTTCACCATATCTTTCTTTACCCCTCTTTTCACTCGCATATAGGAGAACACTGATTTTTGTAAATTTATCTTTTAGTCTGCCCATCTACTGCCTTCTGTTAAAAATTGGAAGAGTTTCGGTCCTGATTCTCTTGAGTTTTCTAAGTCACTTCTAGAATGTCCACTCACATTTGAGACACACAGCATAAAGCATAGTTGAACCAACTCAGGTTTCATGACCAGGCATGTTGTTATTTTTTTTAAGATTTATTTATTTATTTATTTTGGGGAGGGGCAGAGGGAGAGAGAAACATCAAGCAGACTTCCCATTGAGTGCAGAACCCCAGGCAGGGCTCAGTCTCATGACCCAGGAGGTCATGACTTGAGCTGTGTCAAGAGTTGGATGCTTACCCAACCAAGCCATCCCGGTGGCCCAGTGTGCTGTCATCTCCACTAAAGAGATCACGTATCAGCCAGTGCTCTCAGTTCTTTCTGTCATGTTTTGAGAGCGACATTTACCAAAATGAGCAAAGAGAAAGATGAGCATTGGGTGAGGAAGGATCTCAGAACCAAATGACAGAAGAAATGGATCGTAGAATCAGGGGCATCTAGGCTGAGGACAGTGTTTGAAATTTAAATATTCAAGTGTTATCAGAGGGACAGATTTGTTTTAGGCTGATGCTGAGGACAGTCTTCTTCTGTCGATGGTGTTTCTCATTTTGAGCCTGGGGCCTCTTAAAAGCCATGGATCTTTTTCTTGTGGACTGCCCTCTAACCACCTCTCCCCTACACCCTGTTCTATATATGTGCAAGCCCTCAAAGATTAATTTACACTTATCCTTCCTAATGTTCACATTGTTGGGTCAACCCCATCATTTTCGACTGTTGACATTATTTAGAATATCAGGCTATCTTGTATATAATCAGTTATGTCTTCATTCAGGTTGTCAATAGCAATAACAAACAGCGGGGACCTGAGTCCTGCTGATGTCACCAGAGGCCCCCACACCAGGGAAGGATTGTTGGCATCCACGTTCATTCCACAGTTATGATTACTGAACCATGTGGTAGGGAGAATTCCAAGAACATGATCTCCAGTGACCTTTTCCCTTGTATGAGCTCCTCCCCTTTGAGTGCAGGTGAAAACCATAAATATCATGGTATCATTCCCATGATAATGCTTTGTTTTATGGCAAGAGGGAAATTATTTAAGGTAATCGTATGAGACCTTGAAAGCAGAGCTTTCTCCTGGCTGAGGACAGAAGGTGAGATCGGAGAGATCTGAAACCTAAGAAAACTTTGACATGCCCTTGTTGATTTTAAAGGCGGAGGGAGCCATATGCAAAGATGGGAGCATGGCCTCTAGGAGCCAACAGCAACCAACAAGGACTTCAGTCCTACAACTGGTAGGAACTTAATTCTGCCAAGAACTTAAGTGAGTTAGGAGGCAGATGCTTCCCCAGAGTGTTCAGATAAGAGTCCAGCCAACTGATAACCTAGATTGTGGTTTTATGAGACCCTCCATAGAGGAGCCACTTGGACTTCTGACCTCAAAGAGGGAGGCAATAAAGGAGTGTTATTTTAAGCCACTTAGTTTATGGTGATTTCTTACACAGCAGTAGAAAATGAATACAAACTGTGATTTCACCAGCTCTACGATTAGTCAGACCACATTTCTGGAATAGCAACAGGCTATTTATAGCTGAAATCAAGATGCCTTGGCTTTGATGTTTTCTCTAAGCTGCCAATTGAATAACTGTATCAAAGAAGAAAAGCTACATTGTGTGTATTTGTTACCTTAAAAAATAATACCTTAAACTTGGATTGGCCTTCTCTTTTCAAGGCCCCTTCCTATCTCTTGTCTCATGTTACCCTCACAAAAGCCTGCTGGGGGAGATAAGAATAAGACCTATAGAAGTCATTTGCCCAAAGAGAACAAGATTGACTTTGCTTGATATCAGGAAAGCCTTTCAAACAATTACGCAGGCCCACTGTGGAAGGGGCCGCCTTCTGGAATCCTGCCCCACTGAGGGAAGAGGCTCCGTGGTCCTCTTGGAAAGACTTGATGGGAGAGAGCTTGGCTTGGAAGACGCCAGACCCCTGAGGTCTGTCCCAGCAGGAAAGGGTCTGTGTGTCCAGGAACAACCAGACAAAATCAATCTGCATGCATGTTGGGGCCAGTCGGTCAGGTGAGAATGCCTACTACAGGAGTCCCTGCCATTCCCACAGTCGCTATTGGTTCAAAGCAGCAAAGGTACTGAACTTGGTGCAAAGACAAACCCACGTGAGGGATTCCAGGGACAACTTTTAAAAGGCACCAAGTGTTGTGATCCTGGTCGAGTTGCTCACTTTGTAGTAGAGGCGACTCTGACCTCCGTCTGACTCCAGAGTCCTTGCCTTAGACCACAGTAGCATGACCCACCATATTCCATGAGAAAACAGACACAGACTGAAGCAGATGGCTTGACGGTTAGAGACAGACCAGCCAACAAGACCCCAGATGGAATGTTAGAGCAGGGCCCAGTGTCCCTAAGGCCTAGGACAGCCTGCTGGCCAGGGGCCCAAGATAATGAGAATCCTCATGCAGAAGAGGGAAGTATTGTTCCTTTGTGTTTTTCTTATGGCCCAAGCTCAAGGCCCATGGTCCATGCCTGAGTTATTTAGAGCATCTTAGCCTGATTCCCCTTCCTGATCCTTAGGCTTCCCATCTATAAAATAAAAGTGTTGGATTAGCTGATCTCAGAAATCCCTTCTAGCTCTAGATTTCTGCTGTTATGGGAACAAAGATGTTCTTTGTGTTTTGTGTTGTTTTGTTTTTTGTACTTCCCCCCTCCCACCCCCCCGTGCTTCTTCTGGAGGTAATCAGAAGCTCATAGAAGCTCAAAATGAGATGGACACCCAGTTCCAAGGATTTCTTTCCAGATTCTGGGCAAATTCTATTTCTGTGAAACCTTGTGCTTCTAGATTCCTGATTCCTTGAGAGCCTTGCCCTGCAGAGAGAAGAGGTCTGGGATTGCTCTCCAGCCAGCAGAAGAGGACAGAGAGGGGGTGGGGGAGAGTGGGGTTGGGGAGCAGACGGGAGGCTGGGATTCTGCCAGTCCTCTTGCCTTTCCTCCTGGGAGATACAGGGCTGTAGCAGGCCCTGGATAGTTCTGGCAGAAGCCTGAGGCTGGGAAGCGTGCAAGGCACTGGGGCCAGTCTGGAGGCACGAGGTGCCCCACGAGGGCAGCTGTGGTTAATGCTGCGTGCAGGCCTCCATGATGATCTAGTTACCTGGGGAAACTGCTTTCTTGGGTTTCACATACAAAGGCTGAAATACATTTTTGTTTTGCACTGAGTTGAAGGAGAATTCAGGGACTCCCTTCAAGTCTTTTCAAACCCAGTTTGCTTCTAGTGGAGACACAATCCCCATCTGGCATGAAGGGCGTTAGCCTGGGGTTTCAGGTGAACTCTAGACATCAGATTCGGAAGCAGAATTCATTTTGGAGGTCCCCTTGGATAGCACCTCCCGGTCCAGCCTGCAGGTGGAGAGCCTGGGTATTAATTTGCTGGGTTTTGAAAAGTTAGGCCAATGGCACATTTTCAGTGGCTTTCTCGAAGTATACTGTACAAGCTCTACAGTTCTTCTATCACAAGTGTGCAATTCAGGGACACCTGGCTGGCTCCACCGGTGAAGCATATTACTCTTAATCTTGGGATTATAAGTTCAAGCCCCACGTTGGGTGTAGAGATTACCTAAAATCCTAAAACAAATGTACGATTCAATGAGTTTTAGTAATTTGTAGAGTTGTGCAACCATTACCACCATCCAGTTTCAAACTTGGCCATCACCGTTTTCCTGGTCAATCCCAAGTCCTCTTCCCAAGCAGGGAAGATCTGCTGTCTGTCTCTGTGTTTTCCAGACATTGCATCAATGAAATGATACACTACATGATATTTTGCACCTTTGACTTAGCATAATGCTTCTAAGGCTTCCCCTTCTTGTAACATATATCCATATGTACTTCATCCCTTTACATTGTTAAATAGTATTCTATTGGGCGGACACATCACATAATTGTTTACCCATTTGCCATTGACAGACATTTGGGATGTTTCCAGTTCTTGGCATTAAGAATATTGCTGGTAGGAACATTTCTGTGTAAGTCTTTATCTGAACATAAACACTCATTTCCCTTCAGTAAAGTCCTGGAAGGGGAATTAGTGAATCATACGTTAAGCTTTACATATTTGTTTTGTATTGTTTTGGTTTGGTTTTTGTTTCTCTTACAGATTCATTTATTTATTAAAGAGAGAGTGCAAGCAGGGTAAGAGCAGATGGGGAGAATCCCAAGCAGACTTCCTGTTGACTGTGGAGCCTGACTCGCGACTCAGCCCCATGACCATAGATCATGACCTGAGCAGAAACCAAGAGTCAGATGTCCAACCGACTGGGCCATCCAGTTGCCCTAGTAAGCTTTACTTTTTAAGAAACTGCTGAACAGTCTTCCAAAGTAGCTGTACCATTTTCCATCCCCACAAATGTGTATGAGGTTCCTAGTTTATTCACATCCTTGCCAACACTCTTGACCATAGCCATCCTCATGGGTGCATCATGGTATCTCACTGTGGATTTGATTCACATTTCCCTAATGGCCAGTGATTTTGAGCATCTTTTTATGTGCTTATTACCCAAAAGCACATTTCCAACTAAGTGGAAAGGCAAGTCCTTTTTAAAAGTACCAGAAACAAGGGGGGCCTGGGTGGCACTGTTAGTTGAGCATCTGACTCTTGGTTTTGGCTCAGGTCCTAATCTTAGGGTTGTGGGACTGAGCCCCGAGTCAGGCTCCACACTCAGTGAGGAGTCTGCTTGAATTTCTCTCTGCCCCGCCCTTTCCCCCCCTCTAAAATAAATAAATAAACCTAAAAAATAAGAAGTACCAGAAAGAAGCTTAAAGCTGATTTTATTTTGTTGTTAGGAAAGATAGTCACAGGAGGGTTAAACAGATGCAATGACTGACCCCGTCATTCGTGAATTTGTTTCATCAATAATTATTGAGGGCCTAATGTGCCCAGAGCTCTACTAGTCTCTGGAGATGAAACGATGAATGAGACATGGCTCTACCTTCATGTCCTCATGAATATCTAGATGAACAGTGCATGTGACTTATATTGTTGGAAGCTGGAGAGGAATACAGTGGAGGAAGAGCTCACCCGAGGGGCGTTGCTCACTTCCCCAGTCCTGAGAGGTCCAGGAATACTCCTAAGTGGGGGGAACCATGTCAAATATGAGACCCAAGGGGTGAGTAGCCACCAGTGGGGCTATTGACAGCTGTGTTGAAGAAGAACATGACTCAGGTGGACCGGAAGGGCTGGGGCTAGATGGGGGAAAGAGAGGAATGAGCGCAGTCCTAGTGTGTCTGGGTCTCCTCGTTTACTTGAACTGCTGTAACAAAATGCTGCTTATAATAGGTGGCTTATAAAGAGCAGAGATGTATTTCTCACACTTCTGGAAGCTAGCGAGTCCAAGATCAAGGCACCAGCATGGTCATGTTCTTGTACGGGCCCCTTTTCTGGCTCATAGCTGCCATCTTCTCACCATGTGCTCATGTGGTGGAAGGGACAGAGGGTCCCTCTGGAGCCTGTTTTATAAGGGCACTAATCCCATTCATGAGGCTCCACCTTCATGAGCTAATCACCTCCCAAAGGCCCCACCACCCCACATCATAGTCTTCGGGGGTTAGGATTTCCACGAAGGAACTGGGGGGCTGGGAAAACATTCAGAACATGGACACATGAGAGTAGCTCTCCATGAAGATATCTTAGGGCACTGGAGCTGGAGGGATGGAGAGATGGTCAGTGAGCAGGTGCAAGATCGAAGGGCCTGGCAATGAGCCGTGATGCCCTTGAAGGATCAAGTGACCCTTCAGAGAGTTCTCCCCACAGCACTGAGGGGAATAGGTGGGAGTGGGGGGCTCTGGCTTTCCTTTACAGAAGCTGTCGGGTCTCCCAGGGCCTTGAACCTGAGGTCTATCTCCCCAGGACCCAGCAGGGCCAGAGCCATTGGTCAGGCCACCTAGGGCCCTGGTGATGACCACCGCCTTCTTGTGTTTCCCAGATGCTACATCACCCTCACCCAGTCTCTGCACCTGACCATGAGTGGAGCCCCAGCTGGACCCGCAGGCACAGGCAAGACAGAGACCACCAAGGACCTGGGCAGAGCACTGGGCATCATGGTGTATGTATTCAACTGCTCAGAGCAAATGGACTATAAGGTACACCTCAACTCAGGGCAGGGTGGTGGGGGAGCGGGACTAGGAACTGGGTGGCAGCCCATATTGGGGTCCAGGTTTATTCATGCCACCCTGGCCCAGCTCAGAGTTCCAGGCACAGAGGTCTCTGCTGGCTTCATCCCAGGAGACCTGAGAATCTCTGATCCCTGGAGATTGGTTACCTCCCTGTAAGCCAAGGAGCTTCATTTTAAGGTCTCTTGTCACCTGTACAATGAAGAGGCTGAGCATCTATCCAAAGGCCTACATTCGCTGTTTGACCTAGAACCACAGAAGGGCTCACAAGTGGCTCCCATGAAGCCTTCACATGGAAGTCAAATTTGTGCTTCTCTGGAAAAGTGGGCATTTCCCCAGTATTTCTACAAAGGCAAAATACTTTTACAAGGGCAGTGTGACTTCTGAAGGAGACTAGATTAACTTCCACTCCAGCCAGTGATACCCATGAAGGTCAAGGGCAAGACCAATGATCTTCATTCAGGCGCTCGTCATTTTTACTTTTTAAATGTATTCCAGGTTCTGTGTCCTAGAGAAAAGCAAGAGGAACAAGAGGTCCATAGGTCACTTCTTAGCTAGCAATATTCTGCTAGAGGTCATATAGATTCTTTTTTTTTTTTTTAAGTGTAATAAGATTGTCTCACTTTCTCCCTATTTTCATTTTGTTTTATTGTATTATTTTGGTAAACTATCTTAAGTCCCTTTTGAAACAGGATGGCATGTAAATAAATTTAGAGTGGGAGGAAAAATAAAGCCTTAGCATTAGTAGATTAAATATTTATATGTGTAAGTCATCATAGATGGGGTACAAAATAAATTTAAGAATACTTTTAGAGACTGTGAGCTAACGTACAGAACTCTAAATGAGATTCATCAGCTGTAAGTTTAATAATTTCTCTTGTACAGAAAATTTGGCTGTGCAAAGAGTTGCAGAGACATAAGCCACCATGTTTGCTCACAGCAAGCAAACGAAGTGAGGATTCAGACTCCAAACACCTGTCTTGCCCATATTCTACATAATTTACATTTTATCATGGTTGCTTTTATTGATGAACACATTAAAGTGCTATTTCTCTAAAAAGGGGTTGGGGGGCACCTGGGTGGCTTAGTCAGTTAAGCATCTGACTCTTGATTTCGGTTCAGCTTGTGATCTCAGGGTCGTGGGATCAAGCCACGAGTCGGGCTCCATGGTGGGTGTGGAGCCTGCTTAAGATTCTCTCTCTCCCTCCCCCTCCACCCCACCATGTGAGCATGTGCACACGTGTGTGTGCTGTCTCTCAAAAAAAATTTTTTTTTAATAATATTTCTCTTTGGGACGCCTGGGTGGCTCAGTTGGTTAAGCAGCTGCCTTCAGCTCAGGTCATGATCCCAGCGTCCTGGGATCGAGTCCCACATCGGGCTCCTTGCTCGGCAGGGAGCCTGCTCCTCCCTCTGCCTCTGCCTGCCTCTCTCTCTGTCTGCGTATGCTCTCTCTCTAACAAATAAATAAATAAAAATCT
Organism: Taxidea taxus jeffersonii; assembly: GCA_003697995.1. Lineage (NCBI taxonomy): Eukaryota > Metazoa > Chordata > Mammalia > Carnivora > Mustelidae > Taxidea > Taxidea taxus. The sequence continues at coordinate 432,388 of ML106226.1, read as the reverse complement.
TAAAAAATAATAATAATATTTCTCTTTAAGTCAGGCTGAAAGAAGGAAGTGGTTTTTTTTTTTCCTATGAACTCAACCTTTAAGAATTAAGCTTCTAGATTCTTCTATAGTTGAGCAAAGGCAGCCTTGCTGAATAAGTGTATTCTCCCAGAGGGACATTCCAGAGGACATGCTCATTTAGATGTAGAAGACCTGGTGTATCGATTGAAGGGAATCAACAGGGTTTCTTCAAATTGATGCTTGGCAAGCAAACAGGAATAAATGAGTTGGCCCCATGGTGAGGGAGTCACCAAGGCTCTCTTCTCCAATTCTTTCAAAACTTACAGCTGAATCCTGATACCCTACCAATGCCTCTGAGGGTGCAGGATGAGAAGAGGGGTCTACCCATAGTTTGTCTGGACTGTGCAAAGCTTTGGTTGAATCTACTGAAGACACAAATCAGAGCAAGAACTATAGGGATAACTATAGGGAAACACGCCATAATAATGGCGATCTCTTCCTAGGCAACAAATATCCTATGTAACCAACATCCTCACTGAGCCATTGCAAACCTCCTCTTCCCTTTGTCCAGCTGATTAGAGTTATTTTCATCACAAAATGCTCTCCAGCAAGCAAGTTAATTTACAGAGTATCACCATTGCTCAGCATGTGTGTGCATCATGAAAGGATGGATGAATGGTTGGGTGGGTGGATGGATAGATACATGATACAGAGGAATACATGTAGGTAGATGGATAAATGAGAAATGAGAGAGAGAGATGACAGGATGGTATATAGATAGATGATGGATAGATACAGAGACAAAGTATAACCTGGTCTATCTGGATAGACAATAGAGATATATGAAATAATTAGGGGAGATACCAAATAGCATGTAGAATGTGTGTTCTACAGACTCTAATCCCTGAAATACCTCAGAGATGGGAAGAGGACAGAATACGCTGGTCATGAACATCCTGGAAGATGTGAGACCCAAGGCTGTGTAAGGTTTGGGTGAGTGCCAAACAGGGTGTGTGCCATTTTAACACCACCTAACCCATTAGAACATCAGCTTCAAAGACATAACCAAGTTCCCTGTGCATCATGGTCCTTCCCCTGCTCCTTGCTCTGCCTTCTCCCCTGAACTGTCCTTACAGGGCTTAGCTGGGACAAGGAGAGAATGGAGTGAGGGTCAGAAAGTGCCATTTCACACTTCACCAGGCGTCATTCTGATGGGTCATTCATGACACTCACAACAACCTGTTTCCATATCCCCAGAGAACAAGTTAGCAATAAATATGGAGCAGTAGCCAAGTGCATGAGAGCGGACTGGAGGATAGATTATAGGAGATAGGGGTTCCACAAGGAGGAAGGGACAAAAAGCCATGAAGAGAACATGCCCCAGAAGTGGTGGCCATTAGGAAGACCCTGTGGGCTTCAGGACTCAAGTGGGAGCATGATGAAAATGGGTGGCATCTAAGGAAGACTCCTTGGGTAGCCAGATGAATGGGAGCAAGAAGGGACTGAAAGGGGGAAATTTTTGCTGAGAACATTGCAGTTACTCAAACCAGGGATGGTGAGTCACCAGACCCTGGGGTAGTATAAATGGAAAAGAAAAAATGAGAGACTTTAACGAACAGAATTATACCTGGTGGACATGGGGAAGGGTAGGTGGTAAGACAGGGGATGGTAAAGAGGAGAGATGGACTGTGGTCAGGGACCCTCACATTGCCTTCTGCCTCTGTAGGTATCAGCTAATGGGGTGGACACAGAACAGTGTGAAGACTTGGGGAAAAGGCAAAGTCATGGCTCCCCTCTGTTGCCTTTGGTTGGAAAACCCATAAACCTAGTCTCTTCCTCTGTAAACCATTGCAATTTTAGTGCAAAAATGTTCTTTATGTCATGCCAGCAGTACTGCCCCCTTTGACCTTAATTCAGAGATGCTGTTGCTGAAGCAGCAAATGGTTTTGAGCCTGAAAGTACCTGGGTTTTTTTTTTTTTTTTTGGACCTTTCTGTGGCATCACACTGTAAAACACACATCCCTTCCTGAGAACCCTACTCTCTTGGTCTCTGAAACATTATATTCCACAATAACTCTCTGATCCTGCCATCTGGGTCTCCTTCTCTGATCCTCTTTTATAATTTCACATTTTATCTGGGTCCTGTTGACTCCAGAATCTACCTTCCAGCCTCACCCAAGAACTAGTCTTCCCAATTAGAAGGAAGGGCATTTGAATGCCCTCATGTTTGGTTAACACCCTTTTCTCAGACATTCCCTGCTGACCCCCATCTTCCTCCCAGCCAGCTTCCCCAGGCCGTGCATGCTAAAGTTCTCATTTTCCCTGTGCCCCAGTGTGGAAATCTCAGACACCCTGATTTTTCATGTCCTTCCTTCCATAGTTGCAATCACTCACCAATGTTGATTCATCCTTCAGCAGGCCTTTCAAAGCTCCCAGATCATTGGCCTTATTCCAGAAACAGTATCTTGTGCTAGGTGACACCATGGTCAGGCTAATAGTACCTTCCTATTATTGGGGTGGCATCAAAAAGTTTGGTGATGTGGGGTCTCCGGCTGTACTCAGGCCCACGGGGTAAAGTGTGGGGGTGACCAGTATCCACTTATGGAAACTTTACCCTTTTTTTGTCTTCTATATCAGATTTCCACTTGATGGAATCTTTAACAAGCTTTTAGAACCACTGTTCATCTGCAAAGACATGGGCTTTTGATCCCCGAACTGCCACATAGGTAATGGGTAGCATTTGATATTTTGCCAAAGACAGTAATGGACATAATATATATTACTATATATGCATATCAAGTGTTTTATATACCCACACACATACTCATGAATACAATAAGAATAACATCCACCTATAAGATGCAATGCCTGGGATTTACGTTCCCTCCTCCATAGAGGGATCATCAATGGCTACTCAGTCCAAAATAACCATATCGTTGTAGGACTCTCATGAGACTTGTCATTATCTGACCTTCTCTTCTTTTTGTGTCATTGTCTCTTTTCTCCCCTAGAATGTACACCCCAATGAGGATTGTGGCTTTGTCTCCCTGCTCACAGCTGATTCCTCATGACCTAGGACAGTCCCTGACTCATAATACGTGCTCAGGAAGTGTCCATTGCATGAATAGAGGAATCCGTTAATTCAGGGAGCTTAATGAGAAGTGGGACTTATCCTTCCATCATTTTCACAGGCTAGCTTATGGAATTTTAGATCGATTCTCCTAAAATGTTGCTTTAATCTTGCTTTCCTCTGCTCCAAACCTCCACGGACCTCCACAGTCCCTTCTAATAATTCAAGGATTTCATAACCATGACCTCTTTTTGTAATTCAACTTTCTAGCCCAAACAACAGCTTTATTTCTCCCTAGACATACTATGATTTTGCTCATACTTTGCCCATAATCTTTACTGCTCCTGGAAAGCCCTTACCCACTTCCCTATCCCCTTCCATTCTGCGGGCCCAGATACTTATTAGCCAACATTCCCACTGCATGTTCTGAAGACAACATACAGTTCTGTGAGATACCAGCACTCCAGATCTTCCGACTTCCCTTCCTGCGTTCTGTCCACTATGTGAATGTTCACCAGCGTGCATCCTGAGAAAACCAGGAGTCCCATGAGGAAAACAGAAAATCCTGGCCTTAAAACATTGACCGAATTTCATGGTGCAGAACTTTCCAGTCCTTCCCTTAAAATCCTAATATATGTTGTAAATTAGCAAAGGTTGTTTCTAGAATGTGGTGTTTCCTAGCAGCATCTCTGGGATTTGTCTTCCCATGAAAACAACTTCAGGAAATGTCCTAATACTGTCTGAAATTCAACTCTTTGGCAACACTATCGCTAGCAAGTGCTTTAATTCACTCTCCTCTCTGAATGCCATTAACAGCTGTGTCATTTACTATGCCCATTGGAACCACTGGTCCTGTGGCAATTTACCTGTTTTGTCTGTATGCCTTCTGTCCACAGCCTAGCTAGAAGCACTTAGGGGGACTGAGCCCTTCTGCGTCTAGAGCACGAGCTGTGCACAGCGCTAATGGTCAGCAAACCCTCATCACAGAAGCAAATGGGGCTTTTCCACTTGCCCAGTGCTTTAGCGACATCACCTTGTCAATGGCCTTGAAAGTGTCCCCCTGTAACCTCTCCCTTTGTATGACTCCATGGTTTACTGCTTTACACCGAACGCCCAGACAGTTTTTGTTTTTAAGGCAGATATGCCATCTTCCCTTTGAAAATATTTACCTGTCGTTCACTTTCTACAGATCTTATCACTTTCCCTGTCTATCTCCAGCTTCCTAGCTCTCTGGGAGGCCTGGGAATTGAGGTCCAGATCTAAAGATACAGACATAAACTTTTTTTTATCAGCACATGCCAAAGGCTGAGTGGAAGGCTTTTTTTTTTTTCTGTCTGTATGATGCAAATAATAATAATAATAAAATAATAATCATAATAACAATATTTTATTCATTTCCTGGGATTTTGAAAGCTACAGAGTCAACAGTAATGGAAGCCTGATGACATTTTAAAAGGATTTTATTTTATTTTTTAAATAATTTTAGTCCAGGTGTCTTAAAAATGTTCTGTTTGATCCCATGACTTATGTGGGCACTTGTGGCCATCGAGAATATAAGGGCCCTTGAGATTGTAATAGGAGTTTTTCAAACTGGTGGTCTTAAGAGGACTGAAAGTATCTCTCACAAACAGGATGGGGACTGACTTAGATGTGTGACGATGAGCCCAGCACTGAGACTAATTTAATCTTTGTACGTTTTGTTGCAGTCTTGTGGCAATATCTACAAAGGCCTGGCTCAGACTGGTGCCTGGGGCTGTTTTGATGAGTTTAACCGAATCTCAGTGGAGGTCCTGTCGGTGGTGGCCGTGCAGGTATGGGGGCCAGAAGTCAGTGGGAGCCCCGTGGTCTTCTTGTCGCACGCTGTGGAAGCCTACGTCCTCTTGCTGTCAAGCTCTGCTCATCCACTTCTGTGTCCCCTTCTCCACTTGGACTCTGTGCCCACCCCCCACTCTAAAATCGGCCCCAGAGCAAGGATATGGGCATCCTGTGAGTCCCATTCTGTGAGTCCCTACCATTTACTGGCCATGGGACTCCATTTCCTCCTCTGTGACGGTTCCACCTGCTTCCTGGGGGCGAGGAGAGGGTCAGACTGGATGGGAGGGCCCAGCTCTTGGAAAGGCCATGGACTTTGGAAGCGTCTTCCTTGTTGTAGCTGAGTCTGGGAAAGCTGCTCTATCTCCCTTGGTCCAGTTCCCCTCATTGTGTTTAAAGTGAGACTCCCAGGGTGCCCATTGCTGAAGGAAGGAAGTCAGGTTTGGGTCACATTTGTGTGGCCACTTGTCTTTCAACTCATCCAGAAATCATCTCCTCCGCAAAACACCTGTAGCACAGTGAGTGCTATGCTCAGTACTAGGGGGACAGGCCCCCAGTTGAATAGGACTTGAACCCTAACTTCACAAATCAACTTTTGTTCTTGAGATGGGCATGAGCGCTCTTCAGTGCTCTAGGAGTGACTTGATTCCGGACTCACAGGATGGGGCAAGATGCTAAACAATATGCCATCTTGAAGCCAGGCCTTAAAAGAGGTGGAGATGATATGAATTAGGGTAAGGGTCTTTACAGACAGAGGAAGCAAGCAGAAAGAGGGAGGGGAAGGGAAAAGAGAGACAACCTCTGCTGAAACTCTTTTCTGTGCCAACTACTTCTTACGTACCATCACTTACGTCATAGATAGACGCTGAGGAGAGAATCCGAAGACCAGCTGAAAAGTAATTTGTCTAAGGGTACATTGTCAGCAAGTGGCAAGGTTAGGACTTGAACCCAGCACCCCCGCCCATTCTGTCGGGGTGCAGGTCTAGACACAGATATCTGGTATACGAGGAGGAAAATGCTGGAGAAGAACATGAGGCTAGGGGGCGGGTTCAAGGCAAGCAGCAGGCGGGCTCTGATGCTGTGATATGTACTGTGCCTTCTTCAGTGGGCAGCAGGGAGCCTCTAGAAGCTTCTGTAGGGGAAATTGCTCCCTGCTCGGCAATGGTTTTAAGGAGGGGCTGAGCAGCAGGGAAGTCAGTGGCCTCAGTGAAGTCAGTGGCCTCTTGTGGTGGCCCCAGTTGGAGCTGTGTCCTCAGTGGGAGACCCCGGCCTTCCCCCAAGCCACCCCCACCATGTTGCCCCAGCGAAGCATAGCCTTTGCCAGCACCTGTTCTCTCCTCCTTCTAGGAAACTTGGTGCCCCGGGGGAGCTTGTGGTCTCAGGCCCCCCCAGGCTACCAGCTTCACAAGGCAGTATAAGGGTCTACACAGTGAAGGAAGCGTGTGGTGACGGCACTTGGGACACTGGCATGACTGGCCTCCCAGTTTGTGCCTGGGCTCCATACAGCCCAACCACGTAATTTTCCTTCTGTCTTTGGCCTTGATTTCCAGAGCAATATGTATAGAGGACAGAATAAGAAAAACAGAGCTAGGAAGGACTCTTTGCTGCCCCTAAGCCTCAGTTTGATTCCTTCAGTGCCAATGAGTGGAATGGGCGGGGCAGTGGTGTGGACAAGGCAAAAGCTTAGCTTGACAGACACACTTCTGGGGGCAAGGGCACCGTGGACCACCCTGTGTCTGCAGCAGATGGTGGTCCATGGTGGGGAAGCTGGCAGAAGCAGCACCCCCCACTCCTGCTGTCCTGTGCATCCTGACAGGACACCCCTCCCCACCCCAGCATGCTGTCCCCATGCCACAGGCTGTCAGCGTCCACACGGGCTGGAACAGCAACAGAGCTCACACCATCCACTGATTCCATGGCTCACCTTCATCTCCAGGTGGCGCTGGGAGTCGTAAGCCCAAGTCTCAAGTCCCACATCTGTAAAGAGGATTAATAATAGTACCTACTAGATGCAGTTGTAATAATTATTAAAAGAGTTAATGTGTGTAAAGCACTTAAAGCTCTACAGACAGTAGGCATGTGGCAAGTATTCATCTCTGTGATACTACTGGTGGTGATGATGGTGATGACCATGATGATGGTGGTGGTGATGGTGGTGATGGTGGTGATGGTGGTAATGATGGTGATGACCATGATGATGGTGATGCATGATGATGGTGGTGGTGATGGTGATAACTATGATGATGATGGCAGTGGTGGCGGCGGTGGTGATATTGGTGGTGATGATGGTCATGGTGATGATGATGATCACGGTGATGATGGTTGTCATGGTGATGATGGTAGTATGAAAACAGTGGTGATAAGATGATGGTGATGGTGTTGGCCATGATGATGATGATGACCATAATGATGGTGGTCATGATGATGGTCATGATGATGGTGGTCATGATGGTGGTCATGATGATGGTCATGATGATGGTGGTGGTGTGGAAGTAGCAATAATGATGGTGGTGGTGGTGGTGGTGACAGTGGTACTGATGACAGTGATGACTATGATGATGATGGAGGTGGCGATTACTATCATTATTATGTGAGCACTGCAGGCCACGGGTTAAAGGGCAATAAAAGGCGATGAGACATGGGGCAGGGAAGGAGGGTCCACACCCAGGTCTCACCAGCCTCCTCAACACCCTTCACGCCTTCTCAGCTGGCCCAGCTTCAGACTGTCTTCCCAAACATAGTGCTCTAAGTGATGAGGCAATACTCACCAGCCATTTTCTCTAGCATAATAGATAAACACTGTGGATTCACTTTATTTTGAAACTGCCCAACAGAATGTTCTAGTAGGTTCTCTGAGGTTCCTTTTTTAAAGCTTCTGGAATTAAATAAGTTCAACCCAGAATTCCCGGATGCTTTCATATTCCAGTCTCGGCACACACCTGTAGGAGAGACATTCTCAAGAAAGTGGTCTGACAACAGCCTGGGCAGAATCTGAGCCCATCCCGTTTAAAATCCTACACCCGTCCAAGGAGAAAATTGCACTTAATTATTCCCGCAGCAATCCAGGCTGGCACGTTGGTTCAGAAGCCACACCAGCTGTGCTCGCTCTCCCCCATCCCCCCCACCCCCCTTCTCTGTCTCCTCCTCTGGCTCCTTGCCTGTCTGTGCTCGTCTTCCCTGTAACTTCTCCAAAAGTGCCTGTGCTCCAGTGTTCTTGGAGGTGGGTATTTTCATGTCTCTATCAGGTTGGTCAAGCAGAATTGCATATGTGATTGGGACAAAGTGTGGCATTTGTGAGAGCAGTTACTCTGCTATTTTAAAAATGTATAAAATACTACTTACCCTTTTTTCCCCCAGAATTTTGCCAGTACCATCTCAATCAGCTCGCTAGGCCTCGGGTCCAGAGATGCGTGTCTGCAGGACACACTTCACCACCCCCCTCCAGCCCCCTATCCCTCTCCATGCTCCCTGACCAGACATTTCTGCCATGTCCCTTCCTTCCCCATGGCACAGGTATGCTGGGGACAAAGAAGGAAGAAGCGAGAAGCGACAGATCAGTTAGCAAGGCCTTCGGAGGTCACCACAGGAGTGTTCCAAGGACTCAGGACACTGAACACAATGGGTCTCAGAACCAAGGGAGCTTCCCACGTACCACCCTTTATAGAGGAGCTGAAGGTCTAAGATGAAAACACGGAATTACTTTTTTTTTTTTTTTAAGTACAAAGCATGAGTGGGTTGTACTTCCTGCAAACTCCAATCTGCTTTTGCAGAGAGAAGGATGAAGTGAGCAAGGCAGGATTTTAGTAACACATGGCATCTGGGGGCAAGTTCTGGACCCTGAAGTAGGCCACTTCCCTAGAATGGGAAGGGCAAGGTAGAGGGGCTTGGAGGAAAAAGCTGAGAGGATTCAGGCAACTCCCAGCTAGTCGATGACCTCCTTGACACCTGTCACCTGCAGAAAAGATTGTGTGACCATTAGCCTTCATGAGTGTGTCTGATAAAAGTCTCCAGCCTGAGTGGGAGGATGTCAGGGTAGAACCCTCCATGATCCCCACCAGCTTTTAGTTGGAAGGGAAAGATCTCATTCTTTTTTTTTTTTTAAGATTTTATTTATTTATTTGTTAGAGAGAGAGCAAGCACAGGCAGACAGAGTGGCAGGCAGAGGCTGAGGGAGAAGCAGGCTCCCTGCCAAGCAAGGAGCCCGATGTGGGACTCGATCCCAGGACGCTGGGATCATGACCTGAGCGGAAGGCAGCTGCTTAACCAACTGAGCCACCCAGGCGTCCCAAAAGATCTCATTCTTAAGAGATCCCATCAGCACCCCCAGGGTCAGACATGCACACGAGGCTTGTGCAGGATCCTGGACCAATCACCTGCAATCGGGGCTGGCCTGTGATACAGAGAGGTCAGAACTCTGATCCCCCCAGCCCGAGCCCGGTGGGTCTTGATAGGCTCACATTCTCATCCAGCCTCCACAGTCTTTAATCATCCCTCTCTCGTGAAGCGCGCTTTCTGCCTTCTGCTTTACAAGCGTCTGACCTCAAGACCCACCAGCTCGAGCCAGGCTGGCCTGGGTTAGTGGGCTGCAGAGACATTTCCTGTCCATGGCAGCTGGGGCAGAGGGAGTGGAAGGCGTAGGTGGGCCAAGGGGGAAGGCCAGCCTGCAGGTCTGATGGGGACATCGTGAGCAGCGGGGAGGAGCAGAAATCCAAGAATTAACTTGAATTGAGCATATATCCAAATCATCTGGAGGGCTTACCCATCAACTGGACCCCACCCTAGAATTTCTGACTGGGTCAGCCTAGGGTGGAGCTAAGAATTTGTGCAGGAATTTGGTAGGCCCCCCAGGATGCCAAATGGTGGAGAAGCCCCTTGTACCTTCTTGCTTTCAATTTCCTCATTGGTAAAATGATTTTGTGGACCACGGTTTCCCCAACTTTGGCATGTTCAATGTCTTGAGCCTGATAATTCCAGAAATCCCCCCCCAACTTGGGACAACAAAAATGTCTCCATCCATGGCCAGATGTCCCGTGGGGAGGGCAGGTGCAAAATCACCCCTAGTTGAGAACACTAGTTTCTATGTAGCCGTGTGTGTGTGTGTGTGTGTGTGTGTGTGTGTGTGTTCTTTAGTGAGTGAATGTGCCTTTTCTTACCTCATGGAAACACAGGTCTCTAAATTATGATTATTTTCAGAGCAAAACAAAATTCCCCTGAAAGGTACATGTCTGATGCAGAGCCGTGTGTGGCTGGCACACTGTCCTTCTGGTAAAAGGCAGTTTCGGGAAGGGCCTAATGAGAGCACATGCCCTGGGACCAGATTGCCCGGTTGGTAATTCGGGTTGCCCTGCATACCAACTGCTAGACCGCTGGCAAGTTTCTTTTTTTCTTGCAACTTTTTGTTTTTGATTGACTTTAGACTTATAGAAGAGTCTCAGAAACAGCTTTGCATCCCCGCGTGCCCCTCCCTTTGCCTCCCTAAACTCAGCGTCTTGCATAACTGGGGCACAGCTTTTTAAATGCCTCTGGCCCGGTTTCCCTACCTTTAAAGCGAGGATCTGCCCATCTCGCCCAGCTATTGAGAGGACCCAACAGGACAACTCAGGTCAAACACTCAGACGCTCCAGCTCTGAATAGGCTCTGAACTCTCACTCATGAGTGCCCCCTATAGAGTTTCACATGAAAGGACAGATGCCGCCGTGCCATGATGCGGGGTAGATTCTCACTGAGACTGAGGTCCTGGGGCTCAGTGTTGCAGGAGGGAAGGCGGAATCACGGTGGGCCACAGAAGGGTCCTGGGCTCTAGCCTTTGCCCAAGGGTATCAGGGCAATCGGTAAATGGCAACTAAACTCGTTTCCCCGCCCCTGCCATAAGATGGTGCGTGTTCAGCGTATTTGATACCTGGGAGGCCCAGGGCCTCAGGACCAAGCCCATTCTTAACCATCTACATAAGCTGCGGGGTGATGGGGAGGCGGGAGGTTCTATGCAGGGCTGTGCCATGAGCCCCACGTGCGCAGGGCACTGGAAACCACCTGTCCCACAACGCCATTGCCATTCCGTGTGCAGAAGAGAGGTTTCAGTCTCAAAGTAATTGCCATGAGCTCAAATGCGCTTGGTCTCGAGAGCTTCACTTTGGGGAAAGGAGCGGAATCTTAACTGTAGACCCGTCCCACGTTCTGGTGAGTTCCGCCCAGCCAGACACTGGAGAGAGCCTTGCTCTGTGGCACGTGGTCCAGCTGCTTCCTGTCTTTCTCTTCCACTTCGGCTCCTGCTGTCCATTTGTCGTCCTCCTGTCTGTCCATCTCTCCCTTCCATAAATGTTCCAGCTCTGGCTCTGTCCTTCTCTGTTTCTGTCTGTCCCCTCTCTCCCAGACACGCACCTACAGCCCAGTCTTCCCAAAACGCTTGGCCCTTCTAAACACCCTGACCATGACCAACATGACTAGAGCTCACTCAAAACCTTGCACTGTCCACCCTCTCCCCGCTCCACCTGCTATCAGTCTTTGCTTTCAGGAACCCTGAGAAGCTGGAGATACTTGGAGACATTCCGGGGACAGGCCGAACAAGTGTGTCCCTTTTGTCTTCCCTCCTTCTGTCACGGATCATTTTTGCACACGCTTTTCCAAAGTGCTGTGTGTGAAAAATGGTGATTCTGTTTCTGTCTCTCCTCCCACTGCTGTAAGAGTGATCTAGAATGTAGAGCTGACCAGCTCAAGCTTCAGCTTACGTCCCGACATTGAGGAGCAAGTCTGATCTCTTCAGAAAGGCCCTCCTAGCCCTAGGGGACGTGGGTCCGGCCTCGCTTTGCCATCTCCGGGCACCCGATCCCTGAAGAGGTGGCCTGTGATCATGATGTCTGTTCTAGAGACGTGGTCAGAGGAGGTAAGCCAGGCTGAGGACCACATTAACAATTTCCACTGCCTTTCTTAAGCGTTTTCTGTATGCTAAGCTCTTTGTAGGCTTGATTTCATTTAATCCTCAGCACAAGCCCTGGGGGTAGGTCCTGGTGTTCCCTCCGTTGTGCAGGGGCCAAGAGTCCAGGCTCCAGAACCCACTTGCCCAGATTCAAGTCCAGAACATGACCACTTGCTAGGGGTGCAAGGTCAGGCAAACTATCCCACTGCCTAGTGCTTCTGGTTCATCATTGAGAAATGGGTACAAAAGATCTTGGTGGAGAGCAAATGAATTAATATGCAAGAAGCCCTCAGAACAGTGCCCGGGGAGTGAGGTTAGACACCTGCTTGCGCACTCTCAACCCCTTAGCTACTGTGCTGCCAGTGCAGATGTGGGTGACCAGATTTCTTCGGGAGATGCACCATCAGGAGACGGTCCAGGGTGCCACCACTGTGCCTGTCCTTCAGGGGAAGGGGCTCCAGAGCAGGGGTCCATGCTGGGTGTCACCACGCTTACCAGCCTTAGCTAGCACCCCACCCTTGGAACATGGCGCAGACCTTTTCCGTCGACTTGCTCACCAGGTCAAAAGCATTCAAGATGCAATCCGAGACAAGAAGCAGCGGTTCAACTTCCTTGGGGAGGAGATCAGCCTGGATCCTTCTGTGGGAATCTTCATCACCATGAACCCGGGCTACGCTGGCCGCACGGAGCTCCCGGAGAACCTCAAGGCTCTCTTCAGGTGAGCATTCGCCCTGCCTCGCACAAGGGCCCAGCAGAGAAGCTGCTTCTGTTTTCTTCACTGCAAATGGTTGCCATACATATTAGAAGAAATCTGGGATGCGTAACAAAGTAGAGTTTATAAAACCACCTTTCCTGCTATCACCGGTAAAATCATTTCTTGCTGAATTCTATTCTGTTCTCCTTTATATGGGTATTTTGAAGTCCTACATTTGTGGTCGACACAGTTTCATATTGGGTTTTTTTTTTTCCCACTTCGTACTCTATCATAATCCTAACAGAAATCATCTCTTCTGTTAGATGGTCTTAAGAAATCTCATTTCATGGCTACATTTTATTCTGCCAAGTACATGGCCCACGGTGTAATTAAGTACCCCCCATATTTAAATATTAAGACAGTTTCTAATATTTAAAAGAAATGTGTACATACCGCTATAATGTGCATCTTTGTACATAAGTCCTTTTCTCTGTATGTGTGATTATTTTCTTTGGCTAGCTTCCCAGCAGCAGAATCACTGAGTCAACAGGGAGGTGCGTTTTTAAGGCTCTTGATACACATTGACAAATTACTTTCTGTATAAGAGCACTGCTGAGCCGCACTCCTGGTAGTGAGGCACGAGAACACCTCTTCTGTTTCCCCTTGGCCACTGGTGGAGATTGCCATGCTTTAAAATCTTTATCGTAATAAGAAAATGCAAACGCATTTTCTAGAAGGGGATGGTGTTTCCATTCTTTGTCTCAGGGCAGAGAAGTCAACCCAGCCACAGAAGATGCCTCGTGGCTTCTGATTCTCTGCCTGCTGGACCATGACCTAAGTCAGATAGGCCCTGGGAGTCATGACACAGAGGTCGGTTTCATCTAGGGACCCAGAACCTCTGCACTCTTGGGGCCATGGAGCCCAGGAAACTGCTGTACCACCCCCCTGTGCACCGTCCCTCGGTCCAGTCCCCGTGTGCTCTAGCGGTGGCAGATCCCTGTGTCACAAGAGTGGTGTGGGCATCCCCCAGTCCAGGCCCAGGCCACTGCTACCAAGAGTTGGCTGGAATATCACCAGGCTGCCCCACGTGGTGGCTGTTCATTTGCACAAAGTATTTAAGTGAGCTTTGTGTTCACAAGCAATAGCAGAGGTAGCTTATCACCCTGATCAGAGCCACTCTTTACATTTTCCCCACCAAATTTGAAGGGAACATTTATACCAGAAAATTGGGGGGGGGGGGTGGAGAAAAATATGAGTAAAAACAATAAATACAAACATCTACTTTTTTTAAAAAAGATTTTATTTATTTCCTTGACACACAGAGAAAGAGAGCGATCACAAGTAGGCAGAGAGGCAGGCAGAGAGAGGGAGAAGCAGACTCCTGGCTGAGCAGAGAGCCTGACGTGGGGCTTGATCCCAGGACCCTGGGATCATGACCTGAGCTGAAGGCAGAGGCCTCAACCCACTGAGCCACCTACAAACATCTACTTTTATACTTCATTTTCACAAAAGCCCTACCTGTGAGCTGGGTACTTCTAGTATCCCCCTCGTGCAGGGAGAAAACAGGGCCAGCACATTGCCCAGGGTCAGAACCGTTCCTGGGGTTAGCTAGGAGCCCAGGCAGCAAGCCACAGAACAGGGGTTCAGACCCAGACACTCTGAGTCCAGAACCCTTGCTCTCCCCATCTGAAAACTATCGTCCAGAGATGGTTGTAGCCCTTTGGCAAGCTCCCTTCCATCATCCCGTGGCCAGAGTATTTCTATTTTAAACTTAGGATAAGACCCTATCTAAGGTAGGACGCTGCCTTCATTAACTAATATTTTCCCATTCCACTGAATAGTTTTCCTCCTCTAGCATTATTTTCCATGGCCTTATGGCATTCTGTTGTGTGGATATATACTTTTTGTTTTTTAAGATTTTTTAAAATTTATTTATTTGACAGAGAGATCACAAGCAGGCAGAGAGGCAGGCAGAGAGAGAGGGGGAAGCAGGCTCCCTGCTGAGCAGAGAGCCCAATGTAGGGCTTGATCCCAGGACCCTGAGATCATGACCTGAGCCAAAGGCTTAACCCACTGAGCCACCCAGGTGCCCCAGTGGACTCATATTTTACCTTATTTCAAGCTGCAAAATAATTTTGAGACTACATGTTTGGTTCTCCCTTTGAATTTGAATACAATGAAGAATAATTTAAAGGAAAAATGTTCTTGAATGATATGTTTTCAAAAATTTTATATCTGTCTAGGGAAAATGCAGCTAAATGCAAACAACCTTAGGCTTCTGTTACATACTTAATAAATTAACTTTAAAAATAAGTAATTTAAAAGTCAAATGTTTCCAGAACTAGCGGGGGGGAAAAACTATATTAAATCCTTAATCCTTATAGACAAAAATTCCCCCTCTGTCTTCCCATATATGCCATTTTTTAGAAAACTTTATTTATTTATTTTAGAGAGCAAGAGAACATGAGAGCGGGGGGAGGGGTGGGGAGGAAGAGAGAATCCCAAGCAGACTCTGCACCGAGCTCAGCATGGGGTTCAGTCTCATGACGCTGAGATCATGACCTGAGCCGAAATCAAGTCAATCACTTAACCAGCTGAGCCACCCAGGCACCTCTCATCTATGCATTCTTTGGCAAGATGGAGTTAGTGGGTATTTATTTTAGACCTTAGCATTACATGTTCACATTTGTGTGTATGTAAGCACAGAATAAGCCCCAGGTGTCTAGACTTGGAGGAGATATGCATTATGAAAATGAGAAATAGATTCTTATTCATCTCCTTGGACAAAAGGGTTTGTATCTCTTATCCTTAGCCAACTCATTCCTAAATTGGGAATCTCCGATCAAACCCCTGCTAAGGGCTAAGGGTTTATATCACAGATCCCTCGGTCCATGACCTTGGCCAATGTCGCTTGTCTTCCAAGCCTCCCTTCACCTGTGGGTGGGAAACCATCTCGGTCCTCCGTCTCCCCATTCGCAGGCCTTGTGCAATGGTGGTTCCCGACTTTGAGTTGATCTGCGAGATCATGCTGGTGGCAGAAGGATTCATTGAAGCACGATCGTTAGCCAGAAAGTTCATCACCCTTTACCAGCTGTGCAAAGAGCTGCTCTCGAAACAGGTACTCTCTCCAGTTTGGCTGGACCACCGGTCCCGCGGGATCGTCCAGCTCTGAATGGGGTCGGGGCCAATGTAGGGGAGCCTTCTCACAGAGTCAGTTTTCTGTAAGAGCAGTAAAAGCTCTCACCACTTCTACAGCAAAGACGCGTGCTCATTTTCTTAGCCCAGCATTAAAACAAAAACAAAAACTTATTTGGTCCCCAAACTTTTTTTTTTTTCCTTTTCCGTACTCTAGCGTCCTTGGGCTGTTCCCATTGCGTTTCTCCTCCCTTCAGGCCTCTCTTACTAGAACCATCCTTGCAGCCATAGGCACACTCAGCCCCGTGAAATCTGACCCAGGTGGATTTCTTTAAAAACCTCATCTGTTTGGGGGCGCCTGGGTGGCTCAGTGGGTTAAGACTCTGCCTTCGGCTCAGGTCATGATCCCAGGGTTCTGGGATCGAGTCCGGCATCGGGCTCCCCGCTCGGCAGGGAGCCTGCTTCCCCCTCTCTCTCTGCCTGCCTCTCTGCCTACTTGTGGTCTCTCTCTGTCAAATAAATAAACAAAATCTTTAAAAACAAAAAAACAAAAAACCTCTTCTGTTTCTCCATGCTTTCCGGGGCTCCTTGCTCACTGTGTTACCTGCTGGTTCCCCACCACCACGGACTTGCAGGCCAGCAGCCGACATCCACAAATCCAGCCCACACCTCCCTTTTGAGCTCTAAGCCTGTATACGTAGCAGCCTACACCACGGCTCCCCGCGCTGGGCCTCTAAAGCCCGTCTTCCTGCCCGTCTCCACCCCAGGCCACTTCTGCATTCTGTGCTTCCAAACGCAAACCCGCACTTACTCACTGGCTAATTCTGGAATGCTGGGACTCATCCTTGGCATTTTCTTTTCCATCCAACTGTGGGTGAATGGCTGCGTGTTCTACCCTGTGGATCTCTCTTAAATCCATCTCATTTTCTTCCTACCACTTTATATCCAAGCACCCCTGCCTTTTGATTCAAACTCTTGCCTTTCTACTAGGTGCTACCGGTAACTTTTCTGCACTGCTTTTCTCAGAGCATTTGAAGGCCTCCCCAGTGTAGAGCACATGAGCTCAGCCTCAGCCATCTCTAAGAGCTAACATGGCTTCCTCCTCACCATATCTACAAGCTAGCATGGCTTCCTCCTAACCATCTCTAAGAGCCAACATGGCTTCCTCCTGACCATCTCTAAGAG